>JAUIMM010000031.1:39742500-39942500 GCA_031769625.1 Taudactylus pleione
AACATAATTTCACCATAAACCTGCCACGACCAGGCGCACCTTGCAAGATTTCTGACAGAGGAGCGATAAGAATTATCAGTAGAGTTGTCCAAGAGCCAAGGACCTGTCGAAGTGGTATAATTGCATGCGACCGCAATTCAACTGTTATTGGACGATTTGGTCGTCCGCTGTCTGATTTATGTTGGTACAATCCACGACGCACCATTGCGTGTGCACGCACCCAGTGTGCGCACGTATCCACACATTTGCACAACACTAAATAGCGAATATACAACACTCTCACACTGACAAACACAATATTCATGCAGGGTTTAGTTAGTAAGGAGAAACAGCTTCTGTATACATGTCTGAGAAAAGTAATAAAAAAAAATAAAAAAATACACCAGGATACTGTGAGTGTTTTACATATATATTGAGAAGCTCCGCATACAGACAAGTATGGCTGTGGCAATTGAAATATAACCCAGACACTGATATGCACAACTGAATTTGTCTGAATGAAGAAATTAGAAACAATGGTCAGAGGTTTGCTTAAGAAGTACTGACAAGTGTATTCTAAATAGGCAGAGGAAAACCTTTGAATTAGCTATCAGACGAAGTGGCAATGGCAGTCAGCTGAGGGTCTCCATACTGCTTGAAAGTGAACCTCGCTGCTTGTAACACCTTGCACTGTAGTTTTAAAATATGTTAGAAAGGGATAATACATATATATTAAATCCATCATAAATACACTGAATTGCATAACACACACACATAGACTTACATGCATAAACACCGCACATTACGCACAGTTGCGCTGTTTATCATAAGCACTCTACACAAACGCACCACGCATATTAGCAACTTTACGCAATATTCTCTTACACTTACAGAAATTTCCTAAAAGGTTCCTTAGTATAATGGCTAATATTATAAGGTTTATTCGTTATTGTATAATGTTATAAAACGCATGTATTTGATATCTAAGGTTTAGTAAGTAGTAGCCACATCGTGTTTGGTGCTATTCTAAACCACATTTTATATGCAGATCTCTGGTTCCATCGGCAAGGAGATCGCAACATGCGTCTGCAAGTTATGGATTATAGAGAATTATATGTTAGAATGTACTTTGTATGTAGTGTCTATTGATTAGTTAAAACACACACAAAGAGCCATTGGAGGGTTGAACTACCATTGTACCAACTGACCTATGACAGAAGAACCAAGAAGAAGAACCAATAGGATTATGCCAACTAGTTTCTATTGTAGTGCCTACTCTCTGTAAGGGTATATTATTCAGGCGCTCTATATTTAGTAGGAAGTCATTATATTCTGTTGACGGATGCTTCACCTTTGATGCCGGAAATCTGGATCCAGAGCGCCTGCATAATGTATTGACTGTACCTTGTTTATGTATAATCTTTTGCGCCAATTGTATTTTAGATCAAGGCTTGTAACTATCTGCTTTTGGTGAATAATATCTTTTTGTGCTTAGGAACCACAATCAAAGTCTGGAAAGCAATTATTTCTTGTGCGACTTATAACGCTAAATAGCGACATTTAGGGTGTATAGATAAGGAATTAATAGACCACTTGTGGAGAGCTTCAGAAAGATACAGTCTGATACAGTCTGGTCAGATGAGACCAAAATTGAACTCTTTGGATGCCATAATACACAACATGTTTGGAGGAGAAATGGCACTGCACATCACCCCAAAAACACCATACCAACAGTGAAGTTTGGAGGTGGGAACATCATTGTGTGGGGCTGTTTTTCAGCATACGGTACTGGCACACTTCATATAATTGAAGGAAGGATGAATGGAAAAATGTACTGAAACATTTTTGATAAAGAACTGCTGCCATCTACCAGGATGCTGAAGATGAAACGAGGGTGGACATTTTAGCAAGACAACGATCCCAAACACACAGCCAAGGACTCTCTCAATTGGTTTCAGAGGCAGAAAATAAAGCTGCTAGAATGGCCCAGCCAATCACCTGACTTGAATCCAATTGAAAATCTATGGAAAGAACTAAAGATCAGAGGTCATAGAAGAGGCCCAAAGAATCTTCAAGATATGAAGACTGTGTGGAAGAATGGGCCAAAATCACACCTGAGCAATGCATGCGACCAGTTTCTCCATACAGGAGGTGTCTTGAAGCTGTCATTACCAACAAAGGCTTTTGTACGAAGTATTAAATACATTTCAGTAAGCATGTTCATACTTTTTCCCTGTCTCATTTCACATTATTACACATAAATTAATGTATGGACATCTATGGTTTAATTTCTTTGCATGTGTGGATTGCATGGGTTGTTGCTGACATTTGGTGAAAGTTTCATTACAATAGCCCCATTACAAATATATTTATTGAGAAACTGTTTATTGAGATGTGTTCAATACTTATTTTACCCGCTAAAATAACGACAACGGGTATACCTGTTGCCAGTGTACTGGATGGTTGCCTTGCTGTGATGCCGACTTGTCTTGAGAATGACCCTTTGGGGTCGAAATGTTGGAATATTAATAAATATGGATGATATTTTCTACTGATAAGCGGTGAGTGCCCTCTCTCTGGCTTTTTGGATATATATATATATATATATATATATATATATATATACACACACATATAATGTGATATGGGCAGTATAGGTGGCACTCCAAAATTTTGTAAAGTTCAAGAACAGACGACAAGCAGTGTCAAAATTCAATGTTTCAGTCTTGCGATCTTTATCAAACACGTTCTCCGAAATGTTGAATTCTGACACAGCTTGTCATCTATTTTTGAACATTACAAGATCTTGGAGTGCCGCCAATATCCCATTATACATTGCAGTACTGGTTGCTCTGGAGGGCACCTGGGCAAGTACTAACCCTTTATTTATGGAGTGCCGGCTCAAAGGTTCATCAGATATAAAGTCTAATTCAAAAAGTTGCTCCATGAAAGTAAAACAATGGATTAAATTTCTTATACATTCTATATCCCAAATCATTCTGCTTACAATTTGTTCCTATTTTATCCCGCACAAGTCTAAAAAATGAATTTGAAAATTAACATGACTTCACCCTTAACTTTAGGTTTATGTTTCAGCAGATTTAGGATTAATAGAAAGAAAAAGTCCCAGCCAGCAGGAACGAACTGCCCTGCATATAAAATTCATTTCCCAGATGAATTTGCACTGTAAGAAAAAAAGAAAAAACGCACAGATAAGACTAAATCCTAATGCATATTTATAAACTACAGGGCATACAAAAATAAATCAATATTCTCTCACTAAACGTATACGGCTTGAATAACTATGAGCTTGCAACATACAATTGGTTGCCCTACGTCTTGGCAGATCTCTGAAAGCTTCTGTGTGCATACAGAAAATTCTAATTAGTTAGATGCTTGATGAACGGAAGTCTGGAGTGCTCCTTTCAACAGCTGAAGACTTCAAAAGCATAACATATCAGCCCGAACTGGATAACAAACACACTGCTCCTGACACAGGAGATAATGTAGCTGCGGGACACCCATGTCTCATAATGTGTAAAGCAGGGTATCAGTTTGGGAACAGTAAAAGTATTTTCTACTGTATCTGTACTAAGGCCAAATGTAAGTGAGGAGAGAGTTGAAAATAAGTGGAATTTATTTGTACAAGGGCTCAAATCAGATCTGAAACACAATCACACTAACCCAATGCTTTTTGCTACGGCCAGATAGATTCCATAATAACGTGGTCTATAAAACGGCGGATTCCATAATAACGTGGTCTATAAAACTGCGACATTGTTGTACTTCATACTGATAAGTACACGCCAGTGGTGTGTAACTGAAGACCCATGGACTCAACATAGAATCTGAGCCCAGTCCTCATCACACACATGTTCCATGTGGGTTCTGGACTATAGATAGACAGTAATTAGATAGACACCAAATGTTAGACAGTTAATAGGACAAAAGTTCGACAGGGACAAAAGTCAGACACATAAAAGTTCGACATGTAAAAAGGTTGACAGGGTCAAAAGTTCGACACAAACATGGTCAACTATTTTTTTTTAGGGTTAGGTACTTACCCCCACGGTTTGGGTTAGGCACTTACCAAGACGGTTAGGGTTAGGCACCAAGGGGAGGTTTAGGGCTAAAGTGAAGATTAAGGCCCAAAAAAATAAGTGTCGACCATTTTTTTGTACCTGTCGACCTTTAGTGTCTCTGACTTTTGACCCGGTCTAACTATGACTGTCTAACATCTGGTGTCTATCTAGACATTGTCTATCAAATTACTATCGCTCTCTTATACCCCACCCGTTCAATGTCATAAGGCCAGCATACATTAGGGTGCTAGTCTCATATCTGTTCCCCTAATGCCCTTGCTGGGACCATGTACATAATGCACCTGCTGTGTCTATTCTGATATCACTAGTCGCACACCTGTTTGAACCATTCAGTAGGGATGCCACTGTTTGCCTGCTCCCCACTATTCCTTAATCTCTTTCAAAACTCCTAGGTGTATATTTAGTAAAGTGGTGCATACACACGGTCAGATTTCTTATCAGATATTAACGATTATAAAAATCGTTCATATCTTTGAAATGTAGGGCATGCATCGACGAATGTGCCCGCATGTCAGATAATCTCTGACAGACTGTGTTTGCAGTCAGATTTTGACAATTTCATTCATTTTAAGACTGTCAGAAATCGTTCATTGTTGATGAAATCGTCCAAATCGTTGTAAAAATCGTTCATCAAATCTGACCGTGTGTATGCACCATAACAGTCCAGGTTTTAAGGATAGCCGTACTTGAGCACAGGCATCTTAATTAGTACCTCAATTATTTTGATTTATCTGTGCTTAACCATAGAAATCACTAAAACCTGGACTGTTAGTGTGCCGAGGTTGCGAAAACTGTTCTAGAAGGTAAAAAATAAATGATATGTAGATACATATGTGATTGGTTGCTATGGGCAACAACTCCACTTCTAAAAACTCACACGTTAGTAAATATACCCTTAACTGTCAATCTGAATGAGGAATGATAATCCTTCAC
Organism: Taudactylus pleione; assembly: GCA_031769625.1. Classification (NCBI taxonomy): domain Eukaryota; kingdom Metazoa; phylum Chordata; class Amphibia; order Anura; family Myobatrachidae; genus Taudactylus; species Taudactylus pleione. The sequence goes on from JAUIMM010000031.1 coordinate 39,747,516, forward strand.
TGAAAATTATCTTGGGGTTAATCCTAGCAGAGAGCAGACACATCCCCCTGAGTCTGCTCATAGCCTTCAGAGATAGAACATAGAAGTACTGTATGTCTGTCTAGCACGTAGACCTTTCCTATACCAAAGATAAGTATATTATGTGTAAAAAAAAAAAAAAAAAAAAAAAATCTTTGTTACTGTCCCTTTAACAAAAATAAAATAAACTATAAAGAAAAATAACTGAGACATTCTGGTAATTACTCAGACTGTGATATTGCTGGAATATACTTCATTGACCACCGATGATCTGCACTCTGTACAGACACACACAGATGCGCTCTATGGTGAAATATGTTTCGCATAATCAATTTTACGTCGCACTTGAAACAATGTTTGGCCCTGGACCTGTTACTGCAGAGAAGGTAATCCTGTTGTAGCACATGGCATATGCATGGGGAATTTTTTTTTTTTTTTTACTTGATTTAATGTCTACCTCTTGTACAGCGCCGTGTACAGCTTGCGGCACCTAACAAATAAAATATAATAATAATACTTTGGTCTGGTCCCATATCGCTGTCATTCCCACTTTGCTACTAACCGTTCTACCTCAGACTAAACATATTTATAGAAGATGGGCGCCATAATAAATACAGCACTAGAAAACCTGTATCTTTATGCTATTGTGAATGTTATGCTTCTACAGATAACCACTATATTACAGATGATCCATATTGTACCCGATACTTTGGCTCCCACCTGAGAAAGCCTGGACCGGCTCTCAGAGAGACATCACCAGGAACCTGGGACAAGATCCCAACAACACATCAGAGGAAAATATAGAAGAAAACAAAAGTTACAGAAAGACGCTTCCCAGATTTGCATTTTTATTTAACAGATTTTACGGGTTTTGGTACTCAATGCCGATATTAACGCAGATATAGCGATTTATAGCCATTGCGCATGCATGTAAGCCATCCTGCGCACTCGCAGCATTTTGCTTGCACAGGGTATTCAATCACAACGTGAGTGACAGGTGGGAAGTAACGGGCGGTGACTAGGCAAGTGTCTCTCCGTGTCATGGGCATGTATAAATCAGCCATTGTAATCTCCTTCCCAGCATGAGAGCTCTCAGCGTGTCAGGAGAGACCGTGTTTGAGACAGGTAAGACTCACTCAGAAGCTGTGTGGCTGCCCAATCTGCATCGATGTTCCCGATTTTTACGCTGATGAACCTCATCGGACGGAGAAGAGAAGGCAGCAGTGGGCATACCTGTGCTCGGGTATGCTCTGGAATTAGCATATTTTTGCAATTGCAGTCCACAAGAGCACACAGTTGCGAATGCATTAGTGCATATCTTGTAATCGGGCTCATTGATCTAATTTTGTATGTTGTAGTAATTAGGTAATATGTTAACAAGAGAATGCCATAGATTTCCCCTGTTCTTATAACTCATTCATAATGATCACCTTTGTCTGCTGCCCTCTGGTGGAGAAATAACCATTCATAGATTCTTCCAGCTGAGTGCTAAACAGTTTGTAGCTGAAAAGTGAGACAGAAAGCATCCACTTCCATGGACTATGGTAGCTACAGCCACTGTTGTTTTACTGGACTGTGTTGAAACTATGCAGCTACACTTCAGAATACAGTTAACCTAGTGGTAACCAGGGGCAGATAGGTTTAAATAACCCTCAAAAGAAAACTGTTTCACTTTGCTTAGGAAATGTTTTAGCAATCGGGGGATCAGGATTTAAAAGGAGAAAAGAAAGTGAATGTTGCCTTCCATATATATATTTACAATAAAAGTAGCTTAGCATTATAATGATGCCCAGAGTTCCTGTTGAGTATCCAGTTTTTTACAATTAGGGCCATATTCATTCAATTACATGTGAAAAGTCCAGATTTTTCGCCGACATCGGAGGTTTTGGGTGCGAAAAAGCATTGAGCTCGTCCCCGCTTATCCACGTATTCAATTCCAACTGGGCGAAGACGGGACCCGAGAACACGATGTGAGCGAAAAGTGCTATCATTTTTGGGGAAATCAGCCTGACACCCCCCTAAAGATGCACCGACATGGGGGATCACTCTGGGTACCCCCGAATAGCCCTGCTGAAGATATTTTGGGACTTTAAATGGTCTCAATAGGTGCTGCTTAGCGTATTTGAAAAAGTGGTGAAGAATAGCATTTAGCAAGTTTTTTTTTTTTTAAAAATGAGTAGTCTCAGCAAATTTGGGCTACATGAAAATGGGTGCAAGCATATTTTACACTGGCTAATGTGAACTTTTAAAAATCGTGAAAAATCCACCTGCCGCAACCACCTGCAATAAAAACAAACACCTGGGGCATACTTGGGGAGTCTATTTCGCTAGTTTAGAAGTTTGTCCCCCAACTTTGTTTTTTTCGCCCCCAAAACGAAAGTACTTTTTTGGGGTGTCCTGGGTAACTTTATAAAAAAAATTGACACAGTTTACCTTTAGTATGCCCCCAGGTGTGCTGGGTGGTTTCTGGAAGTATGTACCCCAATTCTGAACTTTTTCTGGACACCTATTCATCGGTGATACTTTTTCGCAGGGTTCTATCCATTGACTTTCCACACCAGCGAAAAGTCGGAAAAATTGAATACGGGAATAAGTCCAGATTGGCGAAAATGACGTCATCTGTGAAAAAGTATTGCCGATAACGGCTTTGCGCCGGCAATTGAATATGGCCCTTAGTGTGATATAGTGCATTGTAAAAAGTATTTCGCCCCCCAACCCTTTTATCACATTTAAGGATTTCACAGCCTGGAATCAAAGCCAGTTGCATATCCATGTGCACACAAGTTTCCAGAGATTGCGCTGAGTGAAGAAAATGCGGGTCCCAAGGACCCCTCACTTTACAAAATTGGGACCCTACTCCACAGTTTCTGGGTCCTATCAGAATGTATAATTTTGAGCTCCCTATATGCCATGAGACAAAAACATATGCACTACGCATACTGTACACCATGGAAAGTCTCGGGTAACAGTTGGGGTGGAGCTGGGGTTGAGGCAGGGAGAAGTTGGTGTACCGCTGAGGTTAGAGGGGAGTAAGGGCATGCAGTACTGGGGGTAGGAAGCATGTAAGTGCAGACAGAAGTTGCAACAGTGCTGGGGGATAAGAAGGGGGCTAGGGCAGACAGAACTGGGGGTAAGTAGGTGGTGAGTAGATAGCAGCTAGGACAGTACTGGGGTACAAGGAGGGTGTTCGGAGTAGGCAATACTAGTGGCAGTGCTGGGGGTAGGGAGAGCGTCAAGATAGCAGCTGGGTTAGTACTGGAGGTAGGGAGGGAGTAAGGGTACATAGCTAGGACAGTACTGGGGGCAAACAGGGGGTTAAGGGCAGGCAATATTAGAGGCAGTGCTGGGGTTAGGGAAGGAGTCAGGATAGCAGTTAGGGCAGTATTGGTGGTAGGTAGGAGGTAAGGGTACATAGCAGCTAGGACAGTACTGGTGGACAAGGAAGAGGGGGTTAGGGGCATGCAATATTTGGGAAGTGCAGGGGGTAGGGAGGGGTTAAGTATAGCAGCTGGGACAGTACTTGTGGTAGGGAAGGGGTAAGGGTAGATAGCAGCTAGGACAGTACTGGGGGGGCAAGGAAGGGGTTAGGGACAGGTAATACTGGGGGCAGTGCAAGGAGTAGGGTGGGGGTCAGGATAGCAGCTGGGGCAGTACTAGGGGTAGGTGGAGTGTAAGTGTAGAATGCAGTTGGTGCAGTGGTTACCTCTTTCCTACTGCTGGGAGCCCCCGACCGGGTCACTGTTGCCTGCCTCTAGCTTGAGCTGCAGCCCCAGCTTGTTCCTCAGCAGCCATATGTAGATCACCAGCTCCCTTCTGTCCCAGGCAGTGTCCACCTCCCTGGCTTCCTGCATGCAGAGCTGGAGCACAGGCTGCTGAAGGGGCCTATAACGCTGCTCCAGCCAAGGAGGATACCCAACGCAGAGCCTGGAGAGTGCCTTGGCGGGCAGGGAGGGAAGGAGGAGGTCTCAGGCGACGATTGGATGAGACGCTGCCAGTGGCAATTGGTTGGGTAGACGCTGCCAACGGTGATTGGCTGCTGCAACACACACAGCACGTCCTGCAGGACACTTTCAGTTTTAAATACCTAGCGTGTATTTAGCAATCACTGGTTTCTCCAAATAAAAAAAAAGGAGATTTAAAGGTAAGCCATAAATTAAAAAAAGATTTATTTTTTTTAATCAAAAATTATTTAAAAAGCATACATCCCTCCTGATCAAAACTTTGTTGAATCACCTCTGGCAACTGTCACAGGCAGTCGTCTTTCCAGTGAAGTTGAGTTTTTTGGGGAGTGACCATGGACGATACGTTTGTGGTTTTAATGAGGTTTCAGATTTTTATGGTACTAAGGTCAAGACGGACTGGGACACTGAAGGAAGTGTTGATTGAGCAGTTTTTCCTGATTGAAAGACAGTTTGTTACCAGTTGAAGCTTTTTGGCCGTGGGTAGCAGGTTTTTGTCAAGGGTTGTTCTTTTTTACCTCTTTGCAATTGCGGTTTTATCCAGGGTTGCCTAAAAAAGTTATAATTAATCAACCTATCGATCCTGACAAGAAAATGCTACAACTGGTATTTTTTTTTAATGTCCTGGAAATTGCTGACCCATATACATTATCTTCTACCACAGCCACAGACCTTTTATGTTCATTAATTGCCACATTATCATTGTCTCAATTGTCTTTACAGCAGTGTCTCTAATATGTACCCTTCATGTCTGGGAGAGATGTACAGTATAGGGGTGGCCTGATCTCGGCAGTGTGGCTGTAGTTTCAGACTTTTTGCACTTCCCTAAGGACCTTGTCTGGCAAGTATGTACAATACAACTGTATTCTCATTAAGCAAGACAGAACACATTGTTAAATTTACAATGTAAAACGCCTCAATACAGGAAACAAACAAGTAGCAGCCAGGAATAAAAAACATGGAATAACTTATAAACATCCTTAGGTCTTTGTAACATTACAATTCAGCATACGGACAGCAGAGGGAAAGAAACCGTCATGCAATAGGTTTGTGTGTATCATCAATGTTCTAATCTAAACCCTTTGTTTGATGGTAATTTATTAAATAAACCATGATAGGGAAGGCTAGGGTCAAGTAAAATACCCCAAGTTTTTTTTAAACCATTTTCCCATAGAGGTCCTGGATACCAGGAAACTGCACCCCAATACTTATTTCCGCAGTCCTAACCAGACGTTCAGGCAGGACACTCAATTGTACTCCAATAAAAATGTAAAGGACTGCCTCTACCGACACCAGCCAGCCTTACCCACCTCTCTTTTCTGAAAAGAGAGGCGGTGCTGGGCCTATATTTTATTTTTACAAGAGCAAAGTGTTAAATGATCTGGTCAAATTGATAGAAATCAGAGGGCCTGATTCAGTAGTGGAAGCTAATGCAACTGCAGCTGTGATTTTACACGGAACGCAGAAGCGAAAATATGTTGATGTCTGCCAAAGCCACTGCTGCCTTCTCTGATCCGTCCAATGTGGCACTGCTTAAACATCGGTACCATCGACGCACATTATGCAGTCACACAGCATGTACGGCAAGTCTGACCAGCCGCATACACTGCAGATCTCCTCTGCGTAAATATCGGCATTGCACCAGCTGCTGAATCAGGCCCAGAGTTCCCAAGAACTTAGAACTCTACTACCTCAATGGCAACACCATCTAACCCTACCAGTAGCTTCGGCAGGCTGTTGCACCTTCTAAAATCAAATCACAAAGGGGTCTATTTCCTAAGCCTTAGATGGAGATAAAGTGAACGGAGATTAAGTACCAGTCAATCAGCTACAGCCATGTCACAGGCGGTGTTTGAAAAATTACAGTTAGGAGGTGGCTGGCTGGTACTTTTATCTCCATCCACTTTATCTCCACCCAAGGCTTCCTAAATAGACCCCCAAATATTTAATTTTGGCACCATTTAAAATTACATGACTGTTTTTACTCCAATCTGCCAGCTTTGATACCTCCAGAGCCGTAACTAGACATTTTAGTGCCCTGTGCAAGCGCATTGGTGCCCCCCCCCACACACACACACACTTTAAATAGGGACAGTGGGGTGCATCCAAAAAAGGGATGTGGTCTTACGAGAAAGTTGTGTGGCCACACAATAGTGCCCCCAATTAAAATTACACCACACAGTAGTGCCCCTTATTCATGTTACGCCACACAGCAGTACCCTTTATACACGTTCTTCCACACAGTAATGCCCCTTACACATTATTCCACACAGAAATGTCCCTTGCACTTTATTCCACACAGTAATGCCTGTTACGCATTATGCCACACAGTAATGCTCTTTACACATTACTCCACACAATAGTGCCCCTTACACATTATGCCAAACATGAATGCCCCTTGCAGTTACACACTTGCATTGGGGGCAGTCACAGGGTGCAGGGGGGCAGTTAAAGGATGCAAGGGAGCAGTTGCAGGTGGGTGCACTTATAGCATGTGGGGGTACAGTTGCATGGTGGTGCAGTGGTGTTACTTGCATGGGTGACAGTTACACAGTGCACGGGTGGATGTTACAGGGTACAGGTGCACTTACAGGGTGCAGAAGTGTCACTTGCATGAGGGCAATTACAAGGTGCAGATGTGGCAGTTGCAGGGATGCAGTTACAGTGTGCAGTGGGGACAGTTGCAGGGTGTGGGGGTTTCAGTTGCAGGGGGGACAGTTACACTGTAAAAGGGTAATAGGTCCATGAACTGAAGTGTTTTCGCCATTGTGCTGGCAAAAACACAGCACTTGTCGTGGATTATTTTACAGGACACATCAGGTCCCGAAAAAAAATCCTCGATAAGTGCCGGCGTCAGGCTGGACTTCGGGGCTAATTGGAAAGCCCCGGGGGATACATTATCGCTCGAATAATGTTAGGAGCTAATTGGATACTGCCGAAATGGTCATATAATGGCTTGTTGGTTTCTGTAAGGTACATGTGCTTTGGCTAAATTACAACATTCCCCCCCGTTATCAGAGGGTTTGATCAGTATATCATCCCATTCACGTATTTCATTGAGTGTTTGATTTTATTCTTTAGTAAGAATGCACTGTGAGTTGAATTTCTTGTTTTGATGTATTCGGTCAAGATAGAAATTTCACAAAGATCTCAATTTGCGGACACTTTGTACCTGATTCACAGACCACCCACATGGGGGACGTGATGGCACACAAACTACAGTGATGAGAGTTGCTCAACTAGCCCATAGCGGCATGTACTCGTGCATTGGAGTCTATATGCCCAATCTATCTTGATCTATAAAACTTCATTTTTTTAAGATTACAAACAACTTTATCAAACTGTTTATTATATAAATTCATTCAACTGCATGTTATATGTAAGGCATATATGATCAAACAGCAAAAAATCACTAAAGGCAATACATTGCTAAGTACACAGATCAAACATATGGGAATGTGTAAATACATAGAAAACAATAATGGATATGCCCCACCATTCTGCAATATGCTTATTTAAGCTGTAATAATGTATATACTATAAGAGAATTTTAGTGCATCCGGCAGAACCTACCTTTTGTCTCCTTAATTGAAGACATCTATAGATACTGTATGTCTGTGAATGTTTTAAAGGTGGAAAAGAGATTTACATTAAACAGTGCTAATAAATTAAAAAGTATATTTTCATAATATTGTTTTGTAACACAGTACATTAAAAAAAAAAATCTTTCAGAGCTGCAGTATTTTACATCAGTAATTATTTGTACTGGGAGATTATATTTTATACATTTTCTATTTTGTGGAAAATCACACAACTGAATTGTCAGTAGTATCAGACCTGTATGCTACGCAGAAGCCCCATTTATAGGAATAGATTCTTGTTTTTATTCCTGTCTCCCAGCAAACTGATGGCCCTCTCTCCGACTAGTTCTGATAGGTTGTGAGCTGACACATTTCATATCGCAAGCCCTCAGGTGAGGCTAAAAAAAGTAAAAACCTTCCTCAGAGGGATCTGGAAACACACCAGATGTACAGCAAAGGGACTAACCCATTGGGTCCATTGAGGGACTTTAAACCCTTTGTGCCTCAGGAGTTTGCCAGTCAGCCTTGACATAAATCTGGCTCTTGGGCAAGCTGAAATCTATGAAAATATACAGTGACTGAGCACTATGTAATCCTCTATACTATATGGCAAACAGAGTCAGTCTCAGCCCTACGCACAAAGCTCTGAACAGAAGACAGAGCCCTAGGGACCGTCACAGACAGACCTACCTGGGAGCAATTAGTGATCACACTAGATTGTGCAAAGCATCTTCAGACGTAGAATCTATGCAACTGTTACTGATAGTCTGATATTCCTATTACTGCAGACACACTGAGCTTATCACATAGGCTCACTAGAGGGAATAGCAGAACTGACACAGGCTGTGTTGGTGGTTAAGAATGAAATGGCTCTCTTCTAATTAAGAGGTAGTTAATTAGGATGTGCTTACATCAAGCATAACCAAAATAGCAATACGGAGTTTCTGCTGGAGAGCGCCATAGCGGGGTCAGAGAGATTTAGATCGGCTAGCCTTGTTCAGAGACGTTGTCCCTAATAGTTTACAAGGCTCATTACAATCACACGTTCCTTATGCTTATGGTGTGCTAATGAGAAAGACATTGCAAAGTAATTATATATTATATTAAGAGCAGCAAAAACACATGTGGGAATGGCTATAAAAACTAGTGTACACAACCTGTGTGTCATATTATTTTTTTTTTAATAGAGCAAGTAAAAAATAAAAAAAAAGGTTCACGCTCCGGTAGCATAGGTTTAGGTCTTAAAAAGTTGTGTCTTAGCTCCTGATTCAGAAGCCAAGGCAGCAGAGATATGCACAAAATGGCCGATGTTTTTTCTACCGCGCATGCTTCCCAATTGCCTGCGCACACAGACAGAGTACAGATTCCAGCACGTGCGCACACAAAAAATTGCACAGGTAGTTTATGTGGCTTTCCTGGTGAGTAATAGGAGGGTGGGTGAATTGGGCCCCCACAGAGGTAGCGTCTTATGGGAGCGTCTTCAAACACAGATGCACAGTCACTCAAATAGAAGGCCATACTCCGGTGTAAAGACAAACTGCCATAGGACTGGTGCAAATTTGGATGGTGGAACAATCTAGAGAGGCACCAGATGGTAATGCAGTGTCTTATAAAGCTGCAAGTGGGTGCCCCAGCCCTTGCTCATTTATACACATGAAGTTTACATAGGGAAAAAGCTTTGTAGCGGCAGTTGCATGCGCGAACATGGCAAAAGACGTAGCTCCTTAATGCTAGTGTGTAATGCAAGATATGATTATTCATTATCCTTTTTAATAGAGATTTAAAAAAAATATGCAAAAATGTAATTAAGATAATTTAACTACTAATAGATCCGCATTCTAGCGCAGTCCCTTTTTCCTATACAACTACTATACAATAAAAAAAGAGAAAGGATCAAATTCCAAAAATATAAACTGTATTTTAGTATGTTGGACAGGACCTTAGAGGCTATAGATATCACTGCTAAAGTGGATTTGAAGGTGTCCCCCCACCCCATTATAAAATAGTGCAATGGTTTCCTAAACTAGGTGCCGCGGGGCACTTGCAGGGGTGTCAGGGGTTGGTGGTCCAGGACTGTATCAAATTATTTATGGTGTGATGGTGTGATAGGCAAAACTAGCTTAGAACGGCATTCTGCAGCCAGTAGTGCTACTGCTGAGCCACGTGGAGCGTCCCAGGGACGGTCAGGGCAGACAGTGCTTCACTTCATAGAGCCAACGGTCACACCCCCTAGGCATGACATCATTGCAGGGCCAGCACAGGGCACACTGCCGCTATGCTATGGCACTGTATAGTACTGTGTGCAGGGTCACTCTGTTGTGTAATGCAGTGTGAGCAGGGTTACTTTGAGGAGTAGTGTAGAGTGCACAGGGGCACTTTGTGGAGTAGTGTAGAGTGCACAGGGGCACTTTGTGGTGTAGGGTAGAGTGCACAGGGGCACTTTGTGGTGTAGTGTAGAGTGCACAGGGGCACTTTGTGGTGTAGTGTAGAGTGCACAGGGGCACTTTGAGGTACTTTGAAAGAGTAGGCAAATCTCCTGCATACCGCCCACTTATAATTGAAGTGGGCAGGATGGGGAGATTTTACGAGAAATTTGCGGGTCCGTAAGGAGGAGGCGGGGCTAAACTATGTGAATCGCATCATTTAGCCCCGCCCCCTCCTCACCAACTCACAGGGTTTACCTGTGAAGGGGCAGGGCCTAATGACGTTTATAGTACAGCGCCGCCCCCAAAGATGAGAGCAGCAGGTCCTCTCCAGCGGCTCTTGTGAAGGTGCTCTGAAAAGTCGGTAGGTATGGGTGCAGCGTACACTGCACAAGGGCAGTCTGGTGTAATGTAGAGTGCACAAAGTCAGTCTGTTGCAGTTTTCCCCAGTTCACATTTTCCAGGTTTTTTTTTTTTTTTACAAAATCACAAGTGAGATAATTAGCACCACTTGTTGATCTTTAAAATGTGTCAGCCAATAATGAATTCACTTGTGCTCCAGAATCGAGTATAGAAATCATGCTGTTAGGGGTACCTGCGGACTGGAGTTGAAAAATACTGGTGTGTGGTATAGTGTAGAGTGCACAATGTGGTGCAGTGTAGCTTGCACAAGGTCATTCTGTGATATAGTGCAGAGTGCACAAGGTCAGTCTGTGGTGTAGTGCAGAGTGCACAAGGTCAGTCTGTGGTGTAATGCAGAGTGCACAAGGTCAGTCTGGTGTAATGCAGAGTGCACAAGGTCAGTCTGGTGTAATGCAGAGTGCACAAGGTCAGTCTGGTGTAATGCAGAGTGCACAAGGTCAGTCTGTGGTGTAGTACAGAGTGCACAAGGTCAGTCTGTGGTGTAGTACAGAGTGCACAAGGTCAGTCTGTGGTGTAATTTAGAGTGCACAAGGTCAGTCTGCGGCGTAATGTAGAGTGCACAAGGTCAGTCTGCGGCGTAATGTAGAGTGCACAAGGTCAGTCTGCGGCGTAGTGCACAAGGTCAGTCTGCGGCGTAATGTAGAGTGTACAAGGTCAGTCTGCGGCGTAGTGCACAAAGTCAGTCTGCGGCGTAATGTAGAGTGCACAAGGTCAGTCTGCGGCGTAGTGCACAAGGTCAGTCTGCGGCGTAATGTAGAGTGCACAAGGTCAGTCTGGTATAATGCAGAGTGCACAAGGTCAGTCTGGTGTAATGCAGAGTGCACAAGGTCAGTCTGGTGTAATGCAGAGTGCACAAGGTCAGTCTGGTGTAATGCAGAGTGCACAAGGTCAGTCTGGTGTAATGCAGAGTGCACAAGGTCAGTCTGGTGTAATGCAGAGTGCACAAGGTCAGTCTGTGGTGATGCAGAGTGCACAAGGTCAGTCTGTGGTGTAGCGTAGAGTGCACAAGGTCAGTCTGTGGTGTAGCGTAGAGTGCACAAGGTCAGTCTGTGGTGTAGCGTAGAGTGCACAAGGTCAGTCTGTGGTGTAGCGCAGAGTGCACAAGGTCAGTCTGTGGTGTAGCGCAGAGTGCACAAGGTCAGTCTGTGGTGTAGTGCAGAGTGCACAAGGTCAGTCTGTGGTGTAGTGCAGAGTGCACAAGGTCAGTCTGTGGTGTAGTGCAGAGTGCACAAGGTCAGTCTGTGGTGTAGTGCAGAGTGCACAAGGTCAGTCTGTGGTGTAGTGCAGAGTGCACAAGGTCAGTCTGTGGTGTAGTGCAGAGTGCACAAGGTCAGTCTGGTGTAATGCAGAGTGCACAAGGTCAGTCTGGTGTAATGCAGAGTGCACAAGGTCAGTCTGGTGTAATGCAGAGTGCACAAGGTCAGTCTGTGGTGTAGTGCAGAGTGCACAAGGTCAGTCTGGTGTAATGCAGAGTGCACAAGGTCAGTCTGGTGTAATGCAGAGTGCACAAGGTCAGTCTGGTGTAATGCAGAGTGCACAAGGTCAGTCTGGTGTAATGCAGAGGTCAATGTCAGTCTGGTGTAATGCAGAGGTCAAGGTCAGTCTGGTGTAATGCAGAGTGCACAAGGTCAGTCTGGTGTAATGCAGAGTGCACAAGGTCAGTCTGGTGTAATGCAGAGTGCACAAGGTCAGTCTGATGTAATGCAGAGGTCAAGGTCAGTCTGGTGTAATGCAGAGTGCACAAGGTCAGTCTGGTGTAATGCAGAGTGCACAAGGTCAGTCTGGTGTAATGTAGAGTGCACAAGGTCAGTCTGTGGTGTAATGTAGAGTGCACAAGGTCAGTCTGTGGTGTAATGTAGAGTGCACAAGGTCAGTCTGTGGTGTAATGTAGAGTGCACAAGGTCAGTCTGTGGTGTAATGTAGAGTGCACAAGGTCAGTCTGTGGTGTGGTGTAGTGCAGGGTGCACAAAGTCAGTGTGTTGGAGTGTTTCCCAGTGCATGTTTTCCAGGCATTGTACTTGTATGTGCAACGTACAACCTTTGGATCTTCGCCTGCCTTGGAATAAAGGGTCCCAGCACAATCTGTCATCCTCATTGTAATGATTAAACAATTAAATGAATACAGCATCAACTCAAACACTGCCATGTGCGGCACGTGACCCAGGTCAGTTTTTCAAAGATACAACTTACTTCCACATTTGTCACTAGGGAATTGCTTAAGTCTCTCACTTAAGTGTTTATTGCGGCTACCTCTACACAGCACACGCTAAACATGAAAACCTCATCATACACTGATGACTTGTAACGCATAAAAATGCACAAGCTTGTGCCATGCTCTAAACAACCAGTGGCTAAAACATTGAGTTAAATGGTTTCCATATAACTGGTATACCAATACGCCGATGCTACAGATGTGGATAGGCCAATTTAGAGTTACGTACTATCCAGGAGAATGTCAATATTCAATTACTGCCTTAGTCTGGATTTCTGGAAAAACCAATGTCATTTTGCTAGATCACATTCCAAATGGACCAGGAAGAGATTGTACATGATTAGAAATAGCGGTAACGCGTCCCTGTAAGCCTGATTATGGTAGTGCATGGATATCCATGGGACGCAAGCTGTAACATAGCAACACTCAAACACAGCTCTGCATGACTTGAGAGAGTCCAGTTATGTCTGATTTCTCACTAAGGTAAGATGATACTGCCTGGACCAAAATTCATCACAACAGTATGGTCTGAATCTCGCATGAAGGTCCGATTAATATAAGATTAAGCAGTAAGTGACTAAATTATTACACACTCTATAACCATACATTGTATAGCATTTGGGCAGAATGAACATCTCTTTTAGACTTTGATATACATAGTGTCCTGTGGACTCACTGCCTGACCTTGGCCAACAGCTCCTCTCCTCTGGGCATTACCATGACAGAAAATGAGTAACCTTTCTGCACACACGATGAATGGCTTATCACTAGGTTTAGATTACCACACGATGAATGGCTTATCACTAGGTTTAGATTAGTCAGCAGGTAAGAGTCAGAAGCCCCCAGACTAATATTTCTCTCTGTCTGGGGGGAAAATGTATCAAACCCCGGAGAGAGATAAAGTGGAGCAGCTGCCCAAAGCAACCAATCAGCTTCTGTCATTTCAATGCTATAGATAAATGACAGATAAAAGCTGATTGGTTGATTTGGGCAACTCCCCCCCCACCCCCCACACACACACATTTAGTGAGGTCATGATGCAACTGCAATGGCAGGGGTGAGGGATAAACATACCCTCCAAAACTATGGTTTTGCATTACACTCACATAGACCCATGAAATACCAGATTCGTGCACAGTGATACATTAACTAGTTAACTTTGTTCCCAGATTCTATGCCCCCCGTCTCCTTCCACCCACTCCTCTACCGCCGAAGCCTTGTCCATCCAAGGCAGCTATAGTAATCTGTAAAATTGTCAGCTCATTTGAGCAGATGCCTCGTTACCTCCCTTTTCACGTCTGTCATTTGTACCTTGCCAGGATTAGACAGTCGGGAAGCCGGCGGTCGGGATTGTGTCCGTCGGCTTCCCATTTGTATCATGATCGGCTCACTGTACTGTTACAGCGCTGTATAATATACAGGATGCTAAAAATTATAGAAGAAACAGGAGATATTCAGGAAATATTGGAGGTTGGAGACCCAAACATTTTACAGCATCTGTGTAAACCTGTCAGATGCAAGTTCCTGTGTTTATGTACTCGCAGAGGCCGCACTCACATGTAGCATGAGATCACTCAGTCTCGGGGCCAAAAAAGGAAAGATCTGCTTGAAGAAAATCAACTGCACATTCCATGATCATAGCTGGATTCATTCTACCCCCCCCCCCAAAAGCCCTTCTTCACCAAAGCACAGCTGCTGTCCCCCTCACTCTTTGTCATATAGTAAATTAGTACATGGACTGTGATGGTAAACTTTCATAGGGGCTGATTCAATCACCCGCGGAAGCCACGGATACATTACTGCGCACTGCGTGGATTATTTACATCAAGCTCCCGTGAGTTGCGCAATTCGATTGTAAAACCCCATTTGCTGCACCCATTTTAATGTGGCACAATAATTCTACAGTGCGTGACTTGGGGTAAAAGTGTAAGAAAAGGTGGGGAAATCACCCTTAAATTACAAAAAAAGGTGGTAAATAAGATTGCAAGATAGGATTGCAGGGCAGTATATAGTATTATTCAACTTATTGGGCTTTTCACAGAAAATCACCTGAAAAATCACAATTATTTGCCAAATTATACTATTTAAATGCATTATTATTACAGTTTATTTATATGGCGCCACAAGTGTTATGTAGTGCCTTACAAAGTACATAAACAAAATGACCAGTAACTTACAGTACAATACAACACAATGCAGGACAAGAACATGAATAATATACATTGCTACATTAGCGACCACAACACCCAAATAGCAACAGAGCATAAGCAACCAAGTATAAAGTGCCCTAGTGGGGAGGGAATCGGTATGAAATACCGCCGGCCGCATGGCGATTCCCCGCAGCCGGCTGTCGGTATTAAGGCAGCCAGTATCCCGATTGTATACCGCGGGGAGTAAGTAGTAGATGAAAATAAAGTAAAGAGAAGCACAAGAGGGTAGAGGGCCCTGCTCGTAAGAGCTTTCATTCTAAAGTGTACCAGATGTACTGAACCGTGTCCCGATATTTTAACCTTATAATTAAGATTTTTTTCCTACTTTACACCTACTCGGGTTGCGAACTAAGGGCCGTGTTAATGCAATGCAGATTTCTAACTGAATAGGGAGAAAAGAGTTTTTGACCCGTGTTAATGGAACCTGCTGATAACTGAATATGAGCCATACAGTTCCTTGTGACAGGCAGAAGAATGATTGGTGAAACACTGCTAGCACCACAGAAGGTAACATCGGAGAGTGGAACAAGAAGAGATGTTCTTGTCCTTGGTCCTGAAATCCTTAAAAGCATATCCCAGACTTACAACCAGCAGTAACTCCCAAATATGATACCAGCAATGACCTGACAATTTCACATCCCTCCCATTGCCTTATAGTACTGCTCCCGCTAAGCCTCTCCTCTACTTCTGTGCTGCCAGCCTTCCCACCAGCTGTATATGTGCCACTGCTGCCAGTTTCCTCCTCATTATGCACAAGAAAATTTGAAACAAGTTTAAAAAGTTCTAAAAATCCAAATTGAAAGTTCATGTCAAAGAACAGAGGAAAGTTGTGGTGTGTAACATAAGGAGGGCAGCTAGTGGTGAACTTAAAAGCATGAATTGGGGGGACAAAGGTTGGTGGTGTGGTCACTATATTGTCCCTACGGCTCCCAGTACAGGCATACTGACTGTGCTGTAAGGATATCAACTGCTGTGCCCCACCATTAAGCAAGAAGGACCAGCTGACAGAAGAAAATATACTGTACTAATACTTTCTTTTCTGTGCATGGTTTCTCAAAAATAAAAATAGAAGAAAACATTTAATACAGTCTCATTGGGTAGACATGCGTAGATTAGAAGACTTTATAATCTGTCTTAGTTTATTTGAGTAACCCAATTCTGCTACATTTCTACCTTAAGAGCGTCTAGCACTGATAGAATCAAACTCTACACATTGTTTGCTTAACAGTTATTCCGCATATCAAGATACATCTCCATCTAGCGCTGCCCTTCAGCATTAACGTACTGTGCCCTCTTGCAGAGAACTAGTCCCTCATTTGGCAGGTGGTATACAGCCGGAAGCCATAATACCTGTTCAACACAAAGCCAAAGAATGATTGTCTCTTTCTGCAAATGATGCATATATATAAAGTGCAACAGCTTAATTACTTTGTATATCTCTTCTAAGCATCTATTAGATGTAGGAGCTCTGGGGGATTTGAAACATTTTCCGTTTGCAATGTACTTGTAGAACTATATAAAAAATACATGCTGTATTTTTTTTTTCTTTTAATATTAATACCTCCATTTCCCAAATTTCTTTTTGCTCATAAATTCAATTACCTGGCAGCAGCCTCTGAAAGCCATTAATGATAATTTTATTCTGTGTTTGCTGTGAAACTCCGAGGCAGATTCTTATCTGCAGTTGGGTTCTGGAATGCTGATGTTCTCCTACGCCTTGGCTGAATGGTGCAGGCCTGCCAGCCAGAGGAGAGTTCAGAGGAGGAAACGCTTTTCTCAAATAGAAAATGTCCTATATTCATTTACAGTTCAAAGACAGAAACAGGAAAGGAGATTTGGAGATAGAGAGGAATTGTACAGGGTTTCCTCTGGAGAAAAGTATGTTTAAATACAAAAGTTTCACAGTTGTCAGATACATTTCACACCATCTCGATCCACAGAACAGAGACTAAGCAATGGGAAAATCTGAAGGTTACATACGAGAATGCTGCAGTAACATAGACATGTCTCTATACAAATGCAAAAAATTAAATGCAGAAAAACTGTACACCGCTGAAGTGATCACTTGCACTCCTCCAATCTCAAATATAATAGAAAGTACTTGTGGTGATATGCCATTTTTAAGGCTCCTGGAGAGCAGAAACGCATTGGTGGTGTACAGAGTGTTATCCAGGTATTATCTGTGGAGGGTGCGCCTTGCACACACAGCCATTGGTGTTCCAGTACCCTTAACCCGGGAATTGACTGTTTACACCTATACGTGATTTTGGGTGTGTAATATTGGCACGCCTCATTGTCTGGTACGCTGCTCTGTGTCATATTGTTGAATATTTACACATAGGTTTTTAATTTGAATAAACAATATTTCACTATATATGCCATCTTTTATTTACTATTACATATTCTCTACATGTTTCTATGGATGGAGGGAAATTAACATATATCCATTGAAAAAGAGGGAATGTCATTTTGACATATGACAGAAGAGATCTTTACATTGAACAATGTGAACTGCTACAAAGTACCCCCAGAGGGCGCGCATCACCGAAAGTACCTTATATTGTATTTATGTTTCTATACAAATCTTGTGGCTTTGGATGTTTGAAAGTAAAAAACTAACTAAAATGCTAGAAGATTTTTATATACAAGAGTTCATGTAAATTGAGAACAAGTGGTTTTGATTTCATGAGTACTGATAGTAAAATGACATCAACTTTGGCCATTACTGTGTGTATATACAATAAACGGATTATTAACGTGGATAGAGAGTGAGCCATGGCAGTGTCTCTCTGGATAACGTTCTTGGTATATGGGAGGACAGTGGGATGATACAGAGGAAATAACATATCCGATTTTCAGGACAATATGTGTAGATTGGCTGGTCAACGTTAATTGGTGCATACACACTGTCAGATCTGTCAGATGATCGATGAACGATTTAATGATTTTTACCAACGATTTGAACAATTTTACAAACGATTTCATGATTTTTACCAACGATTTGAACGATTTTACCAACGATTTTACAAACGATTTGAACGATTGAACGATTTCAGACAATACTAAAATGAAATGAAATCGACCAAATCTGACTGCAAACACATCAGATGTCAGATATCGTTATCCTCAATCAGGAACGCACATCGTTCATCGTTGCAGGCTCACATGCCAGATTTTCTGTCAGATATGATCGATTTTTTAAATCGTTAACGTTCAGATCTGACAGAAAATCTGACCGTGTGTATGCACCATATGAGCATTGACATCTAGAGCAGGGGTTCCCAACCACGGTCCTCAAGACACACTAACAATCCAGGTTTTAGGGATAGCCATACTTAAGCACAAGTGACTTAATCATTACCTCAGCTATTTTGATTTAACCATCTGTGCACAATCATGGCTATCACTAAAACCAGGACTGTTAGTGTGCCTTGAGGACCGAGGTTGGGAATCACTGATCTCGAGACAGGGCTGTATTTACGAAAGAAGCCTAGAATGCTTGCACAGCACAAATCAGCAAATCTATGGTTTTATGTACATTTTTAATTTAGCGTATAATAATTTCCTATGGATCAGAACAAACACTACATATTGTAAAAGAAATGGTAATGAGAATTTTTCATTTTTGGTGCTCACCAAGCCAACTTGCCAGACTTACCTTCGACTACACACGTAGTGCTTGCCATATTGTGAGCTGAACCAATATCTATGAGACTATAGTCTATTACTTTAACTATAATCTAGTGACTTCACTGGGGCTAGGTGAAGGCTACACAGGAAAAAGGATTATTGGAATTTACAGCCACAGCCCAACTGTCTGTATAAGCCCATGATGTCCCAATCATGCCTATGTTACAGCCGTGTCTACTGAAACATGACAATTTAATGCGGGGTACACACGTGATCGACTGGCAATCGTGCCGACACCTTGGACAATGCATGATTGCCGGTACACATCACAGTGATATAATGAAGGACAAAACAATCCCTTGTTCTGTCCTCCATTAATATGCATGGTGCCTCATGTGATATCATCCGGTCGGTTATGCAGCACGACTGGCCAGATATCGCATGCTACTGCGGGAGCGCGCAAATTGGGCATTCACACTAAGCGATGAGCCTGATTTGTTGTTCTGATTCGAAACGACATCGCTCTAATGTATACCCATCTTAACAATAAGATAGATACATCTTTTATCTGTGTACGGCTGTTTTCTCCCACATATTATTGGCTGCAGAATAGTTCAACTTTTATTCACACATCCTTTATGTTCTCGAGAACTGTCAGTGCACTTAATAAAAACATAACGCATTTTCCATTATCTACAGGACTAATGTCTTCATCTCTACTTTTAAAGAACAAAATGCTTACTGACTGTTTACGTTTTAAAATCTCCTTTATGGAAAATAATTCAATTGGAAATCTCCTCTCCATCCATATTTAATCGTCCACTGTGCCATTAGGGTGAGAATGCCATCAGAGGTGAATAAGTGGCACTAAGATGGCTCTCACTACATAATGTGTCATGGAGATCAATTTCACATATATGTACAGTACACAAAAAATGTATAAAAAAAAATCAAATCCTGATAATTTGTCCAGGTTATAGGTTTCACATCTCTAATCCAACACTCTAACCTGGGGAGCACTAATTCAGTATACAATATACTTAATGGAATAACCTTTGCGCACAAAAGAAGCAGCTGATATTCTCTTCCGGTGTTATCAAACCGGATGCACGTAAAATCACAAATATTTGAAAACTAACGCGCTCCACTGAAGGGATACAATACTAATTCAGTATAACCTCAGAAAGCTGGGTAGCATACTGCTTAAACTGTGATGAAGGTGTTTGCTGAGATGCTCTAATCCAGAAAAGCACTTAATGGTTTAGCCAGTGTCACTACAATTTGACGTTCAGCACGCTCTAATAAGAGACAAGCGTGTCATTGCTTGGATCGTTCCTGTAGCATAGTGGTTAACATTACAGCTCCACAAGTGCCCTGTGCTTGATTTTCTGTCCACGATAATAGTTTTGTATGTTCTCCCTATATTTTAATGGGTTAACTCCAGGTGCATCAGGGTTTGGCCAGAGTCTGAAAATATATCTCAAGGCAAATAGGCTTTTTATTGAATTAGCCTTTATGAGTGTGTGACTTTTGTAGGAAAATTCAAGTATAAGATCCATTGGGGCAAGAAAGAAAGTTATCTGGCAACAGATTTATTCTAAAAAAAAAACCACACCACTAAACCAGATTAATCCATGGGTTCCCAAACTGGGTGTTGTTGCACCATGGGACGCCACGGAGAACTTGCAGGGGTGCCACAGGTTGGTGGTCCAGGATAAAATCAAATTACTCATGGTCCATGTAATAGGCAAACCAGACCTGGGTACCAGTCATACAATTTGTAGACTAACAGAAGCACAATCCTGTCCACCACCACCATTGAACCTAAGGTAGCAGGTAAGCACTATTGTTCTAGGGGTGCTGAGAATTACTGATACTCTAGGGTGGCATGATTCAAGCAAGTTTGGGAACCACTGGTCTAATCCATATGTGCTTAGTGAAGTGAGCAGGATCCAAAAAGGACTCAAAACTCTCCCAGGAGTCTTGAAGAACACACACGATATTCTGTAATATGACAGAATAGACAAGTATGACCTAATCCTGCATAACATTTAACAGGTAAACCCCTCAAATCCAGAAACATCTTATTTTTAGAACAAGTTTTCAAAAGTCATATCATTATTGCCTAACCCAGTGCTTCTCTGTGTAGCAAGTTGGTCCCTGCTGTGTCACGCACAATGAAAGTGGGGTGTCAACAAAAAACAAAAAGCTCGGTCCAGCAAGACCCCCCTCGGTCAATCAGCAGAGAAAGGTGATGAGCATGTGCTTTACTGCTCTGCCCCTTGCTCTACTGGATACTGCGCGGGCTTGTCAAAACAAAGTCCCATCATGTCCCCTAACTTACTGCAGCATCAGAGAGGAGCAGGCAGGCAGCTGAACAGTGCAGGGGCCCCTGCAACCTGATGTCATAGAGAGGAGCCGGGAGCAGGAGAACGCAGACTCAGTAGGACGGGATATTAGGAGGAAATGAAGAGGAAAGGAGTCCTAAGGTAAATAAACTACAGTTGTTAAAGGGAACAGGAGGGGGGGAGGGGGGGTACCGGGTAGAGAACCGCTGGGAGTGTGTCTATTGTACAATTAGGTTCACTTACATTTATTGGTTATTTATAGATCTTTAAAATTTTGCGCCATGTATGTGGATGTCAGTCTTTAGCACGTCACAGCAGAAAAAAGTTTGAGAAGAATTGGGCTTACCTGTCAAAGAAGATCATAACCTTCTACCTGGTCTCTACACTGACATCGCAAAAATCTTGCAATGCAAAATTGACTTAACACTTTTCGGTAATTTACAGCTAATCAGAGGTATGCCACATGTAAGAACAGACCCTGCTTCATCTGTACACACACTAAATGCATAGCTTTTCTGTGTGAATGTAATTTATGCAAATAAATCCTAACCGCTGCATACTGGGAGCATTACCGATGGCTGGCTGCAAGCTGACATCCGCTTGCTTGGGAAAAAAAAAAAAAATCCTGAGATCTTACAAAACTGCAAGGCTATCATTTATTTACAGTTTAATGGATTTTGTGCATTTACTTTACAAATCCCCACTTTCAGCAGCTGAATAAAAGAATGAATAAAAAAAAAAAAAGAACACAGTTGGTACACTGGTTTTATTGAAGAATACACGTGGCAAAGAATAAACACTGACAAGCATGGGATTTAAATAGTTTATTACCCAAGATGAATGCAGCTCAGCGTATGCACAGAAAGCTGAATGGAGACGTTGGAATCCTGTAGAAAACATCGGGTGGTGCAGCAATGTGCCAAGCCGCTTTCTTCCATAAAGAAATAAATAATTCTGGAGAAATTGCTATTTGCAGCAATAGACACTCTGAAGCATGCTGGGGATAGTAACTTCAGACTGACTTCGCTCCAGCTCCGTTGTATTTCAGAGAACGATACACGCTGGGGGGCTACTGTTTTCAAAGCTGCCCCCTCCACATGAAAACTACAACTTCTACGTCTGATCACGTGGCACCGACCCAGTCATCAGACACTGACGCATTCAGCCCATTTACTCACCTGTCTCCCTGTGAGCAGACGACTACAAGTGGGAATTATACCTACATTCATTAAGACACATAGCATGAAACTGGCTCATGTCTTGTATTTTGTTTTCATTACATCTGTAGAACAGTGTGATATGTCTCATGCACTTTAGGTCCTATAGCTGTATTCACAACAAAATCTTTTTCACTGCAAGATTTCTGAAAAGCCATTTTTACAAAAAATTATTCTTTTTGTACATTTATGGAAATGACAGGTGCAAACAGTGGGTCAGGTGTTATTTGGACTTAAGCAAACAATGAGGGGGAAGATGAAAGTACTGTTCCCAACCAGTCCTTGAGTCTCTGTTCTGGAAATGACTTTAAATTAAAGCAGACGTAGTGCTGGTCTAGATCTGGCAGAATAGGTTACATCAGTCTCTCTAATACACTATTGGTGTAATCTGTAAGCAATGAGTTCCTGTAGGACAAGCAACACTTCCAACTACTTATATAGCTCTAGTACAATACAATACTTTGTGGTTACATTTGTAACTGTTGTATTATTATTACATTGCCTGAAAGGGATTTAAACACATGATGCAATAAAAAAAAGTTGATAAATTACATTTAGTTGACACTTGATTTTCCTGTGCAGCTTCCTGCAGGACTCTGATGCCTAACAAAAATCACTAGGGTAGCCTTGGCCTTAAAGCAGCATTACATAAATCACTGTGGTAGTTTATAAGGAGAATGTTAGTAATTACATATGTATTTCCTCAGGCTGCTATTAATGATTTATGATTGTAGACTACCATTACAATCAAAGACTTCTAGTCACATGGGGAGATATGCATCAAGCCTTGCAGAAAGATACAGTGCAGAAGTGGTCCAGGGCAGCCAATCAACTATCATTTATCTAACGCAATCCTTCAAATGACAGTTAAAAGCTGATTGGTTTTGGGAGACACCCCTATGAGCGCTGCCTGCACTGTGATATCCTTCTTCCCCTTTGGCCATCACATGACATGCTGAAAGCCTGCACAGACTGAATGACTGTATGTCAGTCATTTTTGCCTGACCTCCAGAGAAATGTTGAAAGGATATAATGATTAGTAGGAAGATAGCTATGAAAAAAATACTATTAGTGGATGAATAAAAATGTACTGTATGTTACTTACTATTTAAAGAAAAAAAAATCTCTTTATTGTTGCTTTGTCAACAACTACTGGAAGGCACATACTTTCAACAAAATAATATTTTCTAAGAATACACCTGAGCTGTCTATTCACACACCTACCATTAATCTTGGTAAGACAGTTGTGGCCCACTAGTACATGGGTAACACTAAACATGAGTGTGAGAATGGGGAGTTGGATTGGGTATTGTGGTATAGGCCATTTGAAAATGGGGTTTTTATTTGAACATTTTCCACTATTACCGTGTTCATGGTTCCTAAGGGTACTACTATAACATAGGTGCCTGTGTGACAGTACCCTTAGTGATCTTAAAGCGCTAATCAGGTCAGTACTCCACAGTCCTGGAGGACATTTAAAACTCGGCAGCAGGTTGTCATACTAGGAGGGAGGCAGATTGTGGCTGACAGCTTTGGAAGCTGAATATACGAGCCCACTGAAGAAGCTGTGTTTTGACAGAAATAAAGCCACCACTACAAGAGATTGCCCATCTTATTTATTTATTCTTGTTCATTTTATTTTACTATTTTCAATTTCATGATGTCTTTATTAAATTACCTATACATATTCATCAACTGTTAATCTAGATTTTTTTTTTTTATTCATACACCTTTGTCCAGTATTTTATGTTATATATACCCATTTCATGCACAGTCACACGTTTCACTTACCATATTCCACTAGTCACACCGTAGCTACAACAATTTATACAGCATATTATATTTAACCATATTTACATTTCACTGTCAATTCTTTAGATCATTTTCATTTATACGCCAAGTAGCCATAATATTAAAACAACCTGCCTATTACTCTGCAGGCCCCCCACGTGCTGCTGGAACAGCTCTGACCCATCGAGGTATGGACTCCACAAGACCTCTGAAGGTGTCTGGCATCAAGATGTAAAGCAGCAGATCCTGCAAGTTGCGAGCTGGGGCCTCCATGGCCTTGTTTTTCCAGCACACCCCAGAGCATCATACTACCTCCGCTGGCTTGCCTACTTCCCATAGTCTACCCTGGTGCCATCTATTTCTCAGGTAAATGACGCACAGGCACACATGCATCCACATGATGTCAAATAAACCATTATTCATTAGACCAGCCTAGCCGCCTTCTATTGCTCTATGATCCAGTTCTGATGCTCAAGTGACCATTATAAGTGCTTTTGGCAGTGGACAGGGGTCAGCACGGGCACTCCGATCGGTCTGCGGCTATCAGTTGCATATGCAGCAAGCTGCGATGCACGGTGTGTTCTGACACCTTTCTAACATTAAGAAAAAATACAGGTGCACAGCTCCAAATTAACTGATTATATATAAATAAATACATTTTGCAGTAAATACAATAACATTGCCAGCATTAACTTTTTAAGCAATTTGTGCTACAGTGGCTCTTCTGTGGGATAGGACCAGACTGTCTACGGGCTATCGCATAACAGCCTTGTGCGCCCATGACCTTTTCACCAGTTGTCCTTCCTTGGACCACTTTTGGTAAATACTAACCACTGCACACCAGGAACACCCCACAAGAGCTGCTGTTTTGAAAATGCTCTGACCCATTCCTTTTTTGGCCCTCCTCAAAGTTGCTCCGATTCTTACTCTTGCCTATTTTTCCTGCTTCCAACACATCATCTTCAAGAACTGACTGGTGACTTGCTGCCTAATATATCCCAACTCTTGATTGGTGCCATTGTAACGGGATAATCAGTGTTATCCACTACCCCTGTCAGCTGTTTTAATGTTATGGCTGATCGGTGTATAGTCTACAACATTTTCCACACTATTATATATTATATCTTCATATTCGCTTTCACAATTATTCTTTGCAAAACTCATCTTTTCCTGTTTCACCACCTAATCACCATCCATACCTTTAATCACTATATGCTGAATACTTGCTTTATTTTTTAACCACAATTTAAATATTTTTTTTTATATCTCTAGTAAGAAATATTTGAACTGCTGCCACCATTTGTAGAATGTATCTTACAATCATTTACCACCACAGGAAACCACCACACCTCTGGGGCAAGTTCTATGCTACACCAGCCAGGACATAGGAGTTACCCTGAACATTACTACACGCACCACACAATCCACCTATCACTCCATGACAACACAAGGCTAATATTTCTGCAACAATGAATTCTATAGACAGCTGGGTAACACCAAAGGGCAGGTCCAGTGATGTGAAACCAAGTCCAATTACTGCAGATTGCATATTATTACCATGCCCCCATACCCCTTAATGCCCGGAGCTAAACATCTTAACACTCCTCTATACTTAAGAGCAAGTAAAACTACTATTTGACAGTACCATATGAAAGGTTGTATAAATAACATACATGAAATAAAGCATGTGTCACTCGGGCTGCGGGACTGCAGCCCCCCCAGTATAATCCACTACCCTGCAGG
The DNA here is from genome assembly GCA_031769625.1 of Taudactylus pleione. Taxonomy (NCBI): domain Eukaryota; kingdom Metazoa; phylum Chordata; class Amphibia; order Anura; family Myobatrachidae; genus Taudactylus; species Taudactylus pleione. The sequence continues at coordinate 39,773,071 of JAUIMM010000031.1, forward strand.
GACTGCCTAAGCTAGCAGCAGTGGTAGTGACTTCTCATTGGAAGCACTCCCTACTGATCACCGTCAGACAGGCATTCCCAGGTGTTTTCTCACCCTGGGCATGCCAGTCTGGACTGCAAAGCAGGGAGAGGCTTCCCCTGGGAAGTCACTCCCCTACTATAACGGCAGCCCTATCTGGCCCATAAAAGCCAGCCTGTGTCCTAGCCTAGCAGCAGCTCTGGGCTTTAGCCACGCCCTCAATTTAGGTCATGCCCCCTGCGGCCGTCAGACTTAAGCCCCACCGGCCAGTGACATCAGCTGTCAATCACCAGGATGGCAAGCGAGGATGTGCACTGCAGACCCCCCGGTTAGACAGGTAAGGAGCTACCGCTGCTGCACAGTAACCCGGTTGCTGTGCATTCACGTGCAGTACCCAAGGGTATTGCTGGCAGTGTGAAATGGGTATAAGTGAGAGGAGCTTAATTGGTCTTTATTGGAGTAAGGATATGTTGCTTTGTAGCAGAACTGCACTGGAAAGTCAGGTGCACACTGAGTAATGTATGTTACCCATACTTGCCTAGCTTTGGGACTCCCCTTCCTAGCCTATCCTGGAGAGGAGTTCCAAGTGGCAAGAGTAGGGGGTGTGGGGATACGATTTGTGTACATCAGGGAAACATGAAGCTACATATGCGTCCTCATACATCTAGCCACAATACGCCATGTGGCGCGAGATGTCTGGGGCGAATGAGCTGCGCCGAGTGGTGTAGCACGTTTCTCACTCCAGTGTGCACTCTAGTTGCAATGTGATGTGACAAAACCACATGTACTGATTCATTTGATGTGCGACAGAGTCTGAGTCTGTACAACTGAACTTGGCGTGAAAAAAGCCACGGCTGCTGCATCGTAGCACTTCGTATACAGATTTAGACTCAGTCTCACAGATATACAAATCTTGTATATCAAAATCAGTGCAGCCTTGTGTGGTTTTGTCACATCGCTATGCAACATTAGAGCGAAAAAGATGCTCGGCGTAAGCTAATTACAAGGGACCTGACACGCCGAGAAGGGCGGTCTGGCATGACTAACTGGCATGACTGTGGCAATAGTGTATAAGGGCATGATGGGATCCGGTAGGGTGCAGTGCTCTCTCGGGAGCCTGAGAGAACCACCTGTCTGACACTCAGGAAAATAGGCATACAGAATCTACTTGAATTAGCTGCTGATGTCACTCACAATTCTGAGGCACTGATGTCATGTGATCATTCTGAACCAATGCAGTGAAAGCTGGCAGCCTGATAAATGCCACAGGATGTTCTCCAGCTGCACAATTAGCACTTGTCCATACTCTCATTAGTACACATAAATATTTATATATGCCCAGATGTTTTTTTTTTTTTTTACTGTCTCTTTTCTTTTGACATCTCTATAATGCTCACTTGTGTATAAGTAACAAGTCTGTTTTACCAACGCTACCTAATGTATTCTCCCGCTTAATAGCAAAGTCGGTGACCTGAGGTCGAGAGCTGCTACATTAGCGAAATTCATGGATGCAAGGAACTGCTTATTACTACCTACTAAGAGCACACTACACTGTTGGCTTTGGTTTTCCCATGTGCTTGTAACTTCTAGTAAGCCTGCTATTGTAATGACCATTCATGCAAAACACACAGGATCTGGTGATTTGATAGTTGTGTAGAAGCAGCTTTAAAAAAAAAAAAAAAAGTCATGCAGAGTTCCCCGGGAGATAGCAAGAGATTCCTCTGCAGAGTCTGACAAAGCCAAGTTCTGCTCCTGGTGATTAGGAGAACAGTCCGTGCTTGAAGTTTAGGAATGTTGAGTCTAGAAAGTAAGGACAGAGAATAAACAGGTGTATATTGGGTGTCTCTTTGTAAACAGTCTGAAAAGAAGAGACAAAACAAAACGAGACCGACAAAGCGTACAGTAATCCAGCAAATTCCGCACTGCCATACATTACACTGGAATAGTTTACATTACCCTCGCCATGCATACAGTATAGGCATTTGGCATTTCACCAAATTGCTGCCTATGTGGTTAAGAAACAGCCATTATTCCTGATTAATACCGGATTCTGATTGGCTGAAAAAGTGGCCATGTTATCATGACAAATTGCATACATACTACAGATGTATATTCAGGTCACAGTGGGTGGAGTCTATGGGGCCTCATTTAGAGCTGTAGGTTAATACTCCCACAGCTGTGATTTTTGTAGCGGTGTATGTGCAAAAACATCCTAATGCTACAGCGTCCGGGACTCGTACTGAAATGCCCACCTGAGCCATCGCAGCTGTCCTCAACTGTGTACACATACGCAGCATCAGACGCAGACCAGGTAAACATCAACTCATTGAATGAGTCTATAGTCACTCAGAATGGCAGCCACAAGTGAGACGCAGTAGCCGTATTTCCTGCGTACGGCATCGCAGATGCAGGATGTGACTCGCCCCTGAAATGGTGGAGACACGCCTGCATATTTAGCCGACACTCCCCGTTGCCTCCCCCAAACGCTCCTTGCCTGTCAATCACACTGCAAATAAAGACTGGCAGCGCACGGCTATGGCAATGTACCTTCACGCATGCGCAGTGCGAATCAGACGTATGTGCGGTAAGAAAAAATAACTCCATTTGCGAAAACATCTGCATAGCGTACAGAATCAGGCCCAGTGCCGCCAATAGAATTACGAAGTACCCTCTCCATTGGGCGCGGACTGTAAATGCCGGAAACATTGTGGCGATGTATGTTGTTCTGGAGCTTAGAGATCCCCGTCCTATTTTATTATATGGACATCTCTAGTTATGCCGCCGTCTGTGATATTAATAAGCAGTCACATCAATAGTCCATCATGTCTAACCGAAACATGCAGCCCAGTTCCAAAGCTACTCAGACGATGGCAAAAATGAGACAGTCTAAGCTGAGAATTCTGTGACAATCCCCTGATCTGAGCTGTTAATGCAGCTTCTGCAGCTCTCACCAACCAGCTGTGAACTAATTACAAGAACTCCTAACTAGTCAAGCTTCCTCTCACAGCATATGGATCCAATTACCACAAACTGTTGCTGATTTTAATCAATCTTTCTTCAAGCATCTAAACTTGGGAGATGCTTCTCTTAATGCAGCAAGTGGAGCATAAAGAGTGAAGAAAAACAACAATGGTTTATGGGCCAGTAGATGAAAGAGAAACACAAGGTCTGGGAGGGGTCTCCAGCTGTAATTGTGCAGACTTCCTTAAAATCAGATTTACAAGCTGCAGCAAACTGTGACTCTGCGGGGTGGTAGCATTAACCAAACTCCAACACCCCCATTAATGCATGTGTTCTACATTGTGTGTCAGAAGAACAGTTGTATCAATTAGTGACATACTAATAACACTATAGCTATATTAACTACAGCCTGTGTAATAATGTCAGTGTCCATAGAGAGTGTATTAGCACCAGAGTGCCAGGACCCGTCCCTGTGTGGGGTAAATGATAAGTGCTGGGAGCACAGTGACGTGCTTATTACAGGTCACTAGCCTGAGGTACACCTACAACCTGTAATGATAACCACTTAACCGGCAATTATTATTTTTTATATATTATTTAAAAACAGTTTGAAATACATCTTAAAATATATTTAAATATTTTACTAAACAAACACGCCTAGGGGGTGTTTTGCATCCCCGTGTCAATAGGCCCACATTGTATAATCACCTCCTACCCTCTATCAGAAATACCCCCCACAGTGGCAAAAGATCCCAAGCATTATCACCACTTGCCCCCCCTCCCCCCTATTGGTAATAGATCCCAGGGGCAGAGCCCACACCCATCCCCCAGTGTCAATGAACCCCCACTGTATTAGACGCCTCCATTGTATTAGTGCCCCCCTCCCCATGTCACCCAGTGCCAAAAGATGACACCCCCCAATTACTGCTCCTTCCCCGCCCTTCACCTTATTACAGAGCACAGTGGAGTGTGGCGTAGGGGGTACTGATCATTAGTCTCCCCTGCTGCAGTTAATCTTTGCACATGCACAGATCAATATATATGTGCTTGGAGGGGGGGGGGGGGGGACTATGTTCTCTCCTTGCAGTTTTGTTACAGCACATGCGCCCCAGAGTGCTGTTCGCATGGCATTCTGGGGCACGATTTCGGGAGTGATGTCTGGGTTGGCTGTATTTCCCCTTCTTGCTAGTGACCTGGAAGTGACTTGAGCGAGGGCGTAAGTGCAACTCATGCCCATGAAGGCCAGCTAAAGAAGTAAGTTGTCCCCACTCGCTACATGGTTATATTCCCCCTCTATGCCCACTAGGATGGTAGGGAATGACGCTGGACACTGGCTGATGACGTCAGGGTCCTCTCCGTGAAGGGGATATAGACACTACCTTGATGTCTGCGGTCACAGACCACAACATCATTCCCAGGGCTGTAGTAGGAGATCCGTTCTGCACATGTGTGGAACGCATTCCTCCATACAGATGGGGGACACAGCGGGCCACCCCAGAGGCATGGGACGTGGCCATGTCAGGTAAAGCACTCGTGGCTGCAGACGCATTCCATGCATTTATGACAAGCAAGTGGCTAAGAAAGCAGCGTATACCAGTGACATTATGGCAAACGTGTCTCTGTGACATCGATTCCTAGTGAATTAAAGCCTGTATCCCTATAAATATTATACTTACTGTAAGAAGGGATCCCTACTGTGTGATGGAAAGTAGTTTCTCCATCTATATTATATAATATTATATAATGCCCTGAATTGTACTGCCCGTGTCATGCGCGGAAGTAGTTGCGGCATGCCGATCCCCCTTCTATCCAATGACTCCCACAACAGAGACGAGACAGACCATCCGAAGAAGAGTACCACTGCATCGGGAATGGGGTAGGTAATACATCGGGGATGGATGGATAGGGCAACCCACCATAAACAGGGTCCAATTTATTAGTATTAATATGAAAAAAATAACATGACATGGTTTAATTTATGTGCAACAAAAGTGAAAGGACATCAGGGCCGTAACTAGGGTGGTGCGACCAGTTCCATGGCACAGGGCACCGCAGGGCAGAGGGCGCTGTTTGGGCCTGTCAATTTTCCTGTTCATCATCATCATCACTTGTAGCTTCCTCCTCTTTTATCCCCAGCATCTCCTGGCCTCCCCTATCCTCTACCCGGTATGCAGCCGGGAAGCCGGCGGACGTAATCCCGACAGCCGGCTTCCCGACTGCTTTATCCCCGGCGAGGGTTAAATGACAGGCGTCTAAATCTAGACGCCTGTCATTTTACCAACGCCGGGAGCCCGGCGCCCAGCATCCTGATCGAGTGATGCCGGGCGCCGCTGTGGACAGCCCCGCTGGGGGGGGAAGGGTTAGGTTTAGGGCTCCCAGGGGGGACTAAGAGTTAGGCACCCCCCCGGGAGGTTAGGGTTAGGCTAGGGGAAGGGAGGGTTAGGCACCCCCTGGGGGGATTTAGGGTTAGGCACCCCCCCCCCAGGGGACTTAGGTTTAGGCAGCGGGGAAGGGGGGATTAGGGTTAGGCACCCCTAAGGAGGGTTAGGGTTAGGAGGGGAGGTTAGGTTAGTTAATACTTACCTTGGGATGATCGGGATTTTCAGCCATGTCGGCCAGCCACTGTCGGGATTTGATTCATATTCTTACCGATTCCCTCTTCCCTGGTCCTTCCCCATGAGGCCATGGCTCTTTTTCATGGGCACTATCTTATGTCGCTATTTAAAAAATGTGTGTGGGGGGACGCGCCACTGCTCTCTCTGGCACAGGGCACCAAAAAGTCTAGTTATGGCTCTGAAGGACATAATAACTATTTTATTTCTTATAGGAGAGGGGATTTCCTGTCCAGAAACGTTATTTGCTGTGCCTGATCCCCGGTAAATTGGGGACACAGTAATCTTTTCTTGTTTAACTTATCTCCTTTCACCTCTTCATTGCAGAGGGTTTTCTCACTACTGTGCTATAGTTGCCTGCCCTCCCGGATCCTCTAGGAGAGTCCCCTCTCCCCTGCATTGTAAATCAAATTCCATGGATTCTTTGGATGTATCTCTGCAGTCAGGGGACCTACCAAGGAATTTCTGGGCAAGGAAAGTGATTTGCTATAATAGCTGTCTTGCTAATATTCACTTTTTTGAGCCATTGTTCGCTTTTCAATTGTAAAAATATTCCTCTCACAGGCTGCTCCTCATCTCAGGTGGCCCAATAGCAGAGGAGCAGCAATGAGGTTCAACCAGGAATTTCACAAATTATCTTCGATATCGTATTTTCCTAGAAGTAAAAAAATGTGTCATTGCGGCAGCGTGCTTGAATATAACGTGCACAGCCCACAGCTGCCATTTTAAATCCCCCAACAGTTTAATGAAGTTTGCTAGTTATGAACACTCCCCTTCAGTAATGTAAAAACATCCCCCTTAGGTCCAGAATAGCCTAAAGCTGGGTACACACTAAACAAAGTGTGTACCCAGCGATGTGAGTTCTGACCCCTCCCCCGCAGACGGGCCGACATATTGGGCGGCCAGTACACATTAGACCAGGCTTCAACCTTGGCCCTCCAGCTGCTGTGGAACTACACATCCCAGCATGCACTGCCATAGTTTTAGCATGCTGTTATATCAAAAAGGTGGCAGTGCATTCTGGGATGTGTAGTTCCACAGCAGCTGGAGGGCCAAGGTTGAAGACCCCTGCATTAGACGATCTGGTGGCCGATATGTCAGCTCCTGCCGTATCCAGCTGCATGGGGTCGTCAGCAGCATCATCCAACTGAGCTGCATGTAGGGCCGACCTGACAATGCAGCTGATGACTCCACAGGAGCGTTCACCGCCTGACGTAGGAGGGCGCACACTGTACAATTTCGAATGATTTGTCGTACTGATCCGTTGGAATCCAGCAAATAATTAAAAAAAAAATCACAGTGTACCCAGCTTCACACCCGAACACCACTGACCCTTACAGTGCAAGTAAGTGATGGAGCAATGGTGTGGGTGTGAAGCAGTGGTCCAGGCTGTGTGAGAGATCCCAGCAGACCACTGGGATCCCTCAGCCGGGGGAAAAAAAAGAAAATAAATAATGAGCAAAAAGTTTACATTTTTAGAAGCTGCAACTTAACTTGTCCGCTAAATGCTTATCTTGCCTGTCAATGTCCCTCATCCCCCTGATTTTCTAGAGGCACATTACATGTAATATATAAATTTTTTTTTTTTTTAAATAATTATGCTACTTATCACAAAATACTCTTGTGGAAAAGAGGAAAAAATTTGTGGAATCTAAAAATACATAAGTCAACAATAGGACAGATCACGCTGCACATTGCATAACTGTTCACTTGTAATAAATCATATTTTCTGCCTGCTGCTACTGTAAATACCGACTTAGAGTCACACATTCAGGCAGCTCTGCATGGTGTTTTGGTAAGGTCTATGTAGCCTTTATATAACTGCCATTAAATTAGATGAAGCATAAACACAGTCTCACATTACAGACTGATGGTTATTCAGATCAGATTAAGTCACGTTGCCATATAAACAAATACATTATCAGACAGATCTCTGTGCAAGGACGCAAATGGCATGTTTCGCATACAGCGCATGTACAGATGCGGATTTATTCATACGTCCTATTCTGAGGCAGACAGAACTTGGCCGGATCTGTCTTTCCTTGACATTGGGATATTCGGGGTTTGAAGTGGGCAGTGATAATGTGATCACACTGACTTGTGGAAGTGCTGTAGGCTTGTAGCCATATGAGTCCACGGGGAAGGGAAGCCTGTTTCTGATGGATCTCTTGCAACCAGCATTGGGCTAGTGCACATGCCGATAATGACAGATGTGGCGGCCGGTGTAAAATGAATGGCTGATTTCAGATCTTGGACCATCACATTATCATAAGGTAGAAAATCTGGCTTCCACCATATGGCTAATTTGCATATGATCTGCAATCAGCCCTTATGGAAACAATCTCATACAGGATGGGCAATAGTCACTGATCAATCGCTCACCAGCATTTTTTAATTTTTTGTTTTCAATGTAGTTCAAAATATAATTAATAATGGAATTCTCCATTGTTAAAATGAAATTTGTAACTAACAAAAAATCTAAAAAAACAGAAAAAGGTAAGCACTAAAAATAAATTGCTTAAGCCGGCAAAGTACCTTCATCTGACCATTCCCATTCCGGCAGTCATCTTGCATACATTGCTTGTAATTGAATCCATTCCCCCCCCCCCCAATGTTCAATAATATATGGCACTCAAACTTAGTATTTGATGTAAGATTTCAATAAATATTGTATATCCGGCAAATATAAATTGTGTCCAATTCAATTCTTGTATCTAGTAAGCAGAAGGTTGTTACCAGGGCCGTAACTAGAAGTGTGCGAGCAAAGTAATTGCACAGGGCCCTGGGGGCGGCACCACCACTGCCCCACAGCACCTGTATGTGGTTTGAATGGCACCTTGCAGCGTTACTGCAGAGCCACCCAGTGTCCAAGGGACGCTCTAGGCAGGGTCGCCGATAGGGGGGTACGGGTACTAATTACCAAGGCCCGGGCTTGTTCTTTCTTGTCAGCAGCCCAGCACATGCTGCAGTAAAAGCTTACTCACTGCTGTCTCAGCCTGTGGGGGGGAGCAATCACACTGACTGCAACCCTCCATGGGCTGGGGGGCTCACAGGCTCTGCAACTAGGATTTTCTTGCCTTTTCCATTTTTATGGGGCGTGTCCTCACCTCCCAAAATTAGGCCACTCCCCCTTCACCCGAGCCAGTCTCTTAACGGCCCTGGCTCTAGGTGGGTGCCCCGCAGCCTGTGGAGCTGCCCAGAGTGTCCACACTACCCCACTTCCTAGAGCCCGCGTCTACACCCCTAGGTGTGACGTCATGGGTTTAGTGAGAGGGACCAGCACAGGGCGCACTGCTGCCCTGTTATGTAACTGGTTGTTACTATAACATATCTCCATATAACACAATAGCTTCCTATGAAAATAGGGGATCCCATATTTCCTATTGTTATTACTACTAATATATATAAATATATGGAGGGTAACTAGTAAAGTTTTGGTCAGACTTCTTCCTATTGAAAAGTGATTTGACACGCGTTTCACTGTAGCATGTTCACGGATTAACCAAATGAATGGGAAGTGCAGAGTTTAAATTGGCACATCCAATTATTGTGCCTGACGTAACACTTTAAACACCTTATCAGTTTGGGGCCCTTTGTAAATTAGGGAGTAAAAGTCTTTGTATGGAGTATGCATAATGCCACCATTCAACAGATGTATACATATTATCCTGATATAAGTTCACTTACTTTAATATAGTTTCAAAAAACATCATAGGTAAAAAATGTTTCCAGCTATCATCAGACTATGAATGTATATTAAACAATAAAGAGGAAAAGACAGCGGTTAATGGAGACAGCCATCAAAACTTTAAAGATTTGATATAGGGGACCATGTTCATTGAAGGTACGTTACATGTGTTCAAGGTCCATGGTCATAAATAGCAGTAAATAGAACCTGCACATTACTATGCAAAATAATAAAATATTCCATATTTATTAATAAACAAGATCAGTTATTCCCCCAAAGCTAATAAATAAAAGTCACAAAAATGAAATCCTAACAGAGAGACAAGAGCTGCAGAACGGAGAGCTCACGGACTGATAAAGATATTGGGCAGCAGGGTAGTCAGACCTGTCCTGGATGTAGGAAAAGTTCAGATGCAGTGGAAGAACAGGAAAGTGTCCCGTAGACCTCTGAAAGAGCCTTGTGAGTATCTGTTGTAGTAAGGCAAGTCCATGGTCAGAAAAGGGGAATTCCTGACCTCGAGGAACTGCAGGTGAGCATAGGGGATGACAGAGGAAGCTTGTCTGGAGTCACAGCACTGCGTACAATCTACGTCATCAACGCTGGTGACATATAAGTAACTGTGTACTAAGGTGTCAGGTGTTAAAGAAACCACATACTAACACCACATGTTCACATATCAGAGTTCCATATGTATTAGAGACAACAGCATTTGTATTTTAGCTCGGTTCCTCTAACGCTTTCTGTAACTTATGGTGGTCTCTGGAGTGCTCCCTGTATTCATTATCAATAACTGGAATGCTTTCTGTATTGGATATCACTCTCTGGGATGCTCTTGATATTCCAAATTGGTCTTTGGACTGCTCCCTGTATTGTATGGCAGACTCTGGGTTGCTGTCTGTAGTGTATATCGATATCTTGACTGCTCTCTATATTAAATTTTGATCTCTGAACCTCTCTCTGTAATGTATACAGTCTCCGGGATGCTCTTAGTTTTGTATATTGGTCGCTGGAATGCTCTCTGTTTTGTATATCAGTTTATCAAATGCTCTCTGTAAAGAATATCGGTTTCTGGAATGGGCTCTGGAATGCTCTATGTTTTGTTCTTCAGTCTACAGAATTCTCTCTATAGTGTAGATAAATCTCTGCACTGTATAATGGTCTTTGGAATGCTCTCTGCATTGTATACTGATCTTTTGAATGCCTTCTCTGCTAGCCTCTTAGCCTAGGGGAGGTTTTTTCAAATGCTGTACCGCGGCACACTAGTGTGCCGCGATGATCCGATCCCAAGTTCCCAAGTGTACTGCTGCAATCATTATTACCGGACTTGAACAGCGCTGGGATTTACCAGGCGACCAGACGCGATGCGACCCACAACCTATGACTCATAGGTCATGCACGTCACATCGTCTTACCACCCGGCCCAGTGCTACTCCTCGCCTGCCTTCCCACCCACCCAGGCCAGCGCTGCTTCTGCTCCAGCTCCAATGCTCCGTAACATAGAAAGACGGGCACTCTGACACTCCCTCTGCATAAACTGCTGCTGTTGAGGGAGAGGAGGCCAGTGCATTTTTATTTATTTTATTACTGTGGGGGACAATGTGGGTGTAATTGCTATGGGGGCCAAAGTGTTTGTTTTATTACTGTGGGGGCCAATGTGTGTGTAACGTCTGTACTGTGGGGGCCAGTGTGTGTAATTACTGTACTGTGGGGGCCAATGTGTGTGATTACTGTACTGTGGGGGCCAATGTGTGTGATTACTGTACTGTGGGGGCCAATGTGTATGTAATGTCTGTACTGTGGGGGTCAACGTGAGTGTAATTACTATGAGGGACAATTACAGAGAGGACAATTCTTTATTACTGCAGGGGCCATTTTTTGCTGTAGGGGCACCAATGTCTGTGTTTGTTTTTCTATGGGGGCCAATGTCTGTGCTTTTTTTCTCAGGGGCCAATATGTGGGTATTTTTTTCCCGTCGGGGCCAATGTGTGTCTTTCTTTCCCCGGGGAGGACTGATGGTGTGCCCCAGCAATTTTAAAATCTTGTTCGGTATGCCGCGAGTTAAAAAAAAAGGTTGAAAACTACTGGCCTAGGGTGACTGTAAACCATATTTACCGACTTATCTCTTCTGAGGGAGAAGTCCAGAGATGCAGGTGGCAAGTGATAGGGGCCGGGCCGGACTATTCACATCATTAGACCCCTAAATGCAGCGAATTGCACATCTAAGAGGGGTGGGGCAAAATGAAGAAACTATCATAATAGCTTCATATTGGCCCCACCCCTCCCCACAGATGTTCTATTACCAGCATTTTTCTCAGCTTCATGTCCACTTCACTAGGAAGTGGAAGAAAAGTGGGAGGGCCACTCTGTATACCGGGAGCCTGTGTGACCTAGAAAATTCTATAGTCTCCTGGAAGTTCCAGGAGAGTTAAGTATCCCGAAAATCTTAATCAAGCCCTGAAGGTAAGCTTTCAATTCTGTAATGCAAATCTTCCAACACTGGTCATCCGCTAATCTGGAATACTAGTGTATGTATATATATATAGTGTAGGACATACTTACAAAATGTTATCATCTCCTGACCGGGAGAAGCCCAGAGAGGAGATGTAAGTGGCAGGTAATAGGGGTGGGGCTAGGCTATAATAGCATCATTAGGCCACACTCATGGCAAAATGCAGTGAAACGCGCATCTACGAAGAGTGGCAGGGACGTATTATTATTATCCTTTATTTATGTCACCTGCAGCACCTTACAAAGTATATAAACAAATACACAAGAAACACAGTTATTAACAGTACAAAACAATGCAACACAAGGACATGGTTTATACACATTGCCGCATAACAATGAAATAAGCAGCAGGGCGTCAGCATCCAAGTGTTAGGTGCCATTGGGGAGTTAGGAGTAAATGATAGTATAAGTAGGGGAAGGAGAAGCACACGAGGGAAGAGGGCCCTGCTCATGAGAGCTTACATTCACATATGATGCGATTCTCACTAGGAAGTGGGTGGGATGTGGAAGGGCCAGCCACTCTCCTGGGGAAAGATATACCAGATAGTTGAAAAATTAGGTAATTTCCAGAGGATAAATTCAGACTGCTCCTTGATATTAGAGACGGGTTGGGTATGAAATACTGGCAGTCAGGATGCCTTCTGTCAAAATGCCGACAGCGGCTTCCCGATGCTTGGTATCCCTCCCCCTCAGCCGTGGTTAAAAGCTAAGACACCGAGGCTTCCCTTTGATCGGGATGCCGTCTGTCAGGATTTAGCCGCCTATGTTTAGTCCGGGAAGCTGACGCCAGGATTTAAACAGAGGGCACCCTGGCCGTCGGTATTACAACTACATCCCAATATGGACAACTCACAAATATGATTATCTACAGTAAACAAAATTGTTTTCTTTTAAAAAATATAATGGAATATTGAGCTAAAACCTACCATATTCCTATATTTGTGGATGATCATGAATAACGAACTACACTGATATTTTTTAAAATTGCTACTATTTAATATACAGCTTTGATAAGTGCGCATTGTGTCATTCACATTTATCTATCTAAAATCGGCCACAAAATGTGATTTTCTATAACTAATTGGTAGCGTAGCGAAATTGTTCTTAGCTCTCCTAGATATATCATCTACTGAGAACAGAGCCACTTGCTGAGTCTAACATTAGGGGGTCTTGGAAAAACACAGCGGGGTATTTTTTCCGCAGAGTAAAGTCGGGAAATGCACCACAATATTATTGTCAGGATCAGCAGACTGAATACAAATTAACTGTGGTTATGTCAAGCTAGACAAAAAAACAAAACAAACCCACATACTGTACACTATAGATTTGTGACTTCCATTTCAGCATAGATTTACTACAAATATAAACTCCTTATTAAAAAGCGTGTTTTATAAGTCTGCTTGCTCTTCTTGGATTTATAACTTTGAAGAAGGATTTTCTCGGTTGACAGAGTTAAACAGACATGAACCTTCAAAAATATCTTCCCCTGCACCCTCCTCAATGATAATCCGGTAGACTGTACCTATTTAAGTTACTGAAGTCTGCAGAGCCATCTCCCTCTAATTTACATATGAGGCCACAGGCGCTACACAATTGAAGGTGCATACACACTAGACGATATGCTCCCTGAGCGATATCGTCTAGTGTGTCCCCGGCAGGCTGTGCTCAATGTCGTTTATGACATTGAGCACAGCCGCTGAACGATATCATTAACGATATCGTTCAGCGCCGGGCTCTCTCCCCCATTCCCTGACATGCAGCAACCTGACGAGATCGTCAGGTTGGCCTGCATGTCAGCCCGATGAACGATGATGACGAACGACCCGCGGGAACGCGCGTCGTCGTTATCGTTCATCTTTTTGGGTTTAAAAATGGACGATAATGTGGACGACTGAACGATAACGATATCGTTATCGTTCAGTCGTCCACTTTATCACCCAGTGTGTACGCACCTTTAGAGGGAGGATAAACTTAAAATGGTTTAACAATGACAGCAGGTTAGTTCAGTTAATTCACTGTGACGGGCCCACATAAAAGGGTAGAGGGGCTGTACGCTTTAGGACAACCCCTATTAATTACATCCCTGGCTAATGATAATTAGCCAGGATTCTCTCAAGTGCCTCCACCCTAGGGAGACAATGGCAGGTAATGATGAGAAAATTAACATAAAGATTACATGGGGGAAGGGAGACACAAGGGAGATGGATAAATAGTAATGGTTATCCAAAACTGGACACACCCTAAATTAACTGTATGGCAATATAAGGCACACTCCTATAACGAGATCTGCAAGTCATTAAACAAACACAATCTAATTTTGCAAAAAGGCAAATAGCAACCTAAAAATCTTTCCATAATAACAGGAGACTGGCTGTATGACTGACTAAATTAAAAGGCTCTCAACTTAGCTAAGAAAGTGGCATTTCCCTACACTCTATGCCTGCATGAACAGTAAGTGAAACAAATGTATAATTACCCGTTGTGGGCAGTGTTATTACCTTGCCCATACCATAATTGAAAAATAAGTGGTCGGCTCCATTGTTTCCCTCAGCTGAATGCAGGATCTGTGCTGAGTGGAAACTGTAAATAGCAGCTTTAAGATGTTCTCAATTTGCTGCACTATCTAAATGGCAAAGGATGCAGTGATTTGTGTTCTTATTCCTGCAAAATAAAAGGTCTTTATTTTATCAAAACGGGAGAAATAAATATGCACTGCATCCAGGCTGAGGACTACAAATGGAGGTACTTTATCCATAATACATAGCCTGCCTTCTGACCCTGAATAATGCAGCACCATTAACTCCTAAACAGCATACTTCTCCCCAGGGTCCTGGTTATAACCTCAGGAAGAGGGGCATGGTCTTGGCACATTGGAAGATGTACATTTTTAAATCAGTAATGTCAGGAATGCACTAGCCAATAAAGTGTCTTCCTTGCTAGTCAATTGTCAACAGCCAGAATTCACCCATAGCCAATCATCTACAGCCAATAATCTCTGAGAACCAATCATCTGCAGTCATTAATCATCCATAGTCAATCTGCAACCAGTAATCCCCCATAGCCAATCATTTGCAGCCAGTAATCTCTAATAACCAATCATCTGCAGCCAGTAATCTCCCTTAACCAATCATCTGCAGCCAGTAATCCCCCATAGGCAGTCCTCAGCAGCTATATGACATACGCTATCTATATTAGTGAAAGCTAGTACTCCCATTACTAATACCTTAGGTATCTCCCACTAAATATTCATAAACAGCTGGTATTTTTCTCACGTGCTCTCTGCTTTGCTAGAATATCACTTGTACTCAATTCTACCAAGCAATTATTTGGGGATTTTTTTTTAAACAAGGAATCACTCAGACATGCAGATCTACTTGTTTAAAATAAGCAACCGCTACAAAACACATTTTGGAATAAAATATTACAGAATCATGTCCCTTTATTAAAACACATTCTGATCATCTTGACCTTTGAATTATCTACGAGACATGTCAGATTATCATGTTTGGTCAACATATGAATTTCTTAAATATTTCAGATGCTGCATAATCAGAGTAGTAATCTATGACTTTATACAAAAGATCTAATTTTGTGCTTTCCTTTCTATACAGCGTTTATACACGCTTGTCCGACCACAGGATTCTACAGGCATACACCGCAAGCTCGCTGCAGAGAAAGGAGATATAAAGAACTATATTATGTTTAACAACCTGCCTATGTTTACTTGGCAATACCAAAGAGGGGGGAAAAAATATTCCTTCTACAAAACTGCCACAATTAACATTCATGAAATAAATCAAAGTTATTTAAAACATGCACTTTCCCTTGCTAGAGAAAAGTCATGAGCAGGGAATAGATGATAAAGAATAGCTATATACTAAATACGGTAGCGTTATATGATACATAAAGTACAGAGCTTGTGCGACAGGCCGGGATGGTTGATCTCAATAAAAGATCATATACATTATCAAGGACGGCTATCTGACATGCTTTTAGGAGCAGTGTCCCTGAGTGAATCAGTAATCTTTATACTTTAAAACATAAATGGTGTAGAGGAAGAACACAGCAAAGGAAAAGACTGGGTACCGAATGGGACATTCACTCTCCGTAGCAGGAAAAAAGGGAATATTTTAATTACTGAGAGTTGTAACAAATGCAGATTGTGTATAATACGCCTTTAGCATATTTGCCTAATATTCATACATCACTTCCATGAGATCCATATGTGAGGTATAAAGAAGTGGGAGGCATTTGATGAAGCAATTGCAACAGAGTGGGTGGGGCCAAACATATGATAATGCAAATCACATCATCCTGACTCCTCATTTGGTGTGCCCTGACGTGTATGAGGCTTGATGACACATTTTGCATACTTGTGGCATGTTCCCGCCCACCTTGCGTCAAGTAACCTCTCTCCATGGGGATGATGTACTAAGCTTTGGGAAGAGATAAATTGGAAAGTGAAAAACTACCAGCCACTCAGCTCCCAACTGTCATGTTGGAGGCTCTGTTTGAAAAATGACAGTTAGGAGCTAATTGGATGGTAGATTATCACTCTCCAATGTATCTCTTCCCAGAGCATAGTACATCTGCCCTTGGTATTCCCTGCTATATCAGTGTTCCAGGAATTTGGCCCTTAATACAGACACCACACAGGCTTTCTGGGATAGTAACTTTTAAATCATTAATGTCAACAGCTAAAAAACCTTTTAGATCAAGACATTTATATTTCGGTGATGTAACCGTCCCTGTACAATTAATAAGCTGAATTCTACGGAACATTTTTTCACCGCACAAAATGGCTGCAGATGACAGAAGTACTTAAACCAGGAAGTGTTACTGCAAGTAGATCATTTGGTTCCGATAGAAGATATTTCATACCAGTCACAGGTTAAAACAGGATATGAGATGCTCTGTAAAGAGAAGCTACAGTATGCCCGGCTGAAATGTAATCATAACCCCACGAAAAACTGCAGTCGCTTAACGCTACATAAGGCCTCACAGCACAGATATTGTAACTTTCAGCATTACAATTATGCAGTGTGATCAGAAGGGACAACACGATACCAACAAACTCCGCAGTGCGGATTATTGGAATATAATTTTAAAGTACAGGAGCAGGATTAATGAGTCAGGTCATGGAAGTAAAAAATCATCTCTCGTGAATAAATGAAGTGGCAGGAGCTCTCCAGATGAGTGTTTAAGTGAGCAATTAAATCTACCAACACAATATTGCTATTGTATCTAATATACAGCACAGACATGCTATTGCTATTGTATCTAATATAAAGCACAGACATGCTATTGTATCTAATATACAGCACAGACATGCTATTGCTATTGTATCTAATATACAGCACAGACATGCTATTGTATCTAATATACAGCACAGACATGCTATTGCTATTGTATCTAATATACAGCACAGACATGCTATTGCTATTTTATCTAATATACAGTACAGCACAAACATGCAGCTCAATGTTACATATATAAAAAGTGCCATGTTAACTTCCCCAGGTTTATTTATTTGGGATTTTCTACACCGATACATTCTGTACACATGTCCCGGAGCTCTGTTGATGGCGTTGAGTGAAGCGCAATTGCAGTAGTTAATTTCTGCTTGCACCTCCATGGGCAGAGATGAGCGAGAGACACAACCTGCTGAGCCATTCCGGCTGTAGCTTGCGTGCAATTGAATCGGCCCCCTCTAGCAACAACATGGGTGTGTCTGGCAGAGCCGTAACTAGACTTTTTGGTGCCCTTTGCCAGAGAGAGCATTGGCGCCCCCTCCAATGTTTTAATACTAGGGACATAAGTGAGTGCACCTGAAAAAGGGCCATGGCCTCATGGGGAAGGGCCAGGGAAGAGAGAGGGGAGGCCAAGAGATGCTGGGGATAAAAGAAGAGGAAGCTACAAGTGAGAATGATAATAAAAAGGGAAATTTGACAGGCCCAAACAGCGCCCCCTGCCCTGTGCCATGGCACAGGTGGCAGTACCCTAGTTATGGCCCTAGTGTCTGGTCATTTCACACAACTGACAAATGACTTAACTTGTACCTGACCTGGTCATATATGTTATGGCAAAGTTAGGTACATTTGATTGTTCAGAGGCAAGATAAATGAGCAAGAGACACCCTAGTTACCCGATTACCACATACACAGAAGATAAAGGGAGCAACTCGTTTGTCTATTAGTGGTCCATTGTACCATGTAACCACCGACGAGTGAAATATACAATGATGATGGCTTGGCAGCTGTATCTCCCTGCAGAATAGTGATAAATCCTTGTATGGCAGTAAAATCTACTTTGTGATAGTTTATATAGACCCATGTGCTACACATACTGCTGAGCCGGCCATGGGCAACACTAGTGAGAGCCCCATTGAGCTCTCAGTTATCGTCAAAAACAAGAGCATTAATTACATTGCATTAATGTAATCGGAATAGTGGAAACTGGCACAAGGTAGGACACATGCTACGAGCCTACAGGCTGAGCCGTCAATTGCGTATCAATGCCAGTGATATGAGGTAGCATTGTAAATTAACTAGAAGCCAAACTATTGAGAGCTACAATATAACATTGTGTGTGTATGACCTGCATTCTCCAGCTGCCAGTCAGTATTACTTCATATTTGAGAGCAATGACAAAGTTTGATAGCCAAAGTCCTGCGTGTCAAGAGGATTTGATGACAAAGGCACATAAGCGCTCTCTTTACTTACCTGAAGACATAGTCTCTCCAACCTCATCTCCAGGATTTTGTTCTCCTCCTCTAGCCGGCTACGTTCGGCTTCCAGCTCTTCAATTTTCAGCCTGCAGAAAGCAAAGCACGTAGAATACAATATGAAATGACACCTTAGGAATAATAATACACTACAAGACATTTCATTTTCTGCAAATCCATCCCTGACAAGAAACTGGCTCCTTGGATTCTCCATTCTTTACAAAATAAACACAAATGTTGATTTTTAAGCCAGGCTCCTCAGATAACAGCTGATCTCTATTGCCCCACGCAATCAGCAAATCATTGTTGTATGTAATACCTGTGCATTACTCTCATGCAGTGGATCAACTTTAAAAATACGGACAAACTGTTGGTTTTTAACTAGGATGTCTCACTGTCCGCTGACTTAGCAGGAACATCCACCTAATCACAAGGTGACAAGGGGGGGGGGGGGGGGGAATGTTGAATGGTGAGAAGGCAATAGGAGAAATTCGTGTGTATTCTTCATCAATAATAATGATAAAACTGTCATTTATATTTGCCAACCTTTTAATATTGTGCAAAATGGAAGAATGAGCAAAGTAATAATAAATAACACCAGATGGAATTTTTCTATTTCTGCTTGCCAAAAGCCATCTGCAGAACAAAATATTTCTTTCCAATGTATGTATTTAAGCTCTGCTCAGTTTTAAAGCATATGCCACAGTTCTGATATCCATTAACTAAGAGATCTGGTATACATCGCTTACAAACAGCAGAAGCGACCGTCTTGTGGGCTGAACCGATGGGAGGCTTCACGGTATTGGAGTAATAGGTCTACTTTCGGCAAAAAGATTTACCAATCTTAAATTACCGGTTCAAGAAACACAATGCAAGACAATTAGGTCTAAAGTGCAAATTGTATTCCAGTATTCACCTTTGCCTTTCCTATCCTGCAATTATCAATTATAACCTCAAGAATGAGATCCTGCTAAACGTCTCTTGATACAGGTAAATTTTGCCTATGATTTGCAGAGTGCTGGGAGAGGGCATTCTTGTGTGCCACGGCCCTCCCAGTAAGACCACACACTCCATCCCAACTCACATACAAACCACCTGTGCACACATCATACCGCCCTCTCTGTCTGTTCCCTCATCCTTCCCATTGCTCCGATAATTGTGATTACAGTCACAATAAGGTTAAAGTATGGGCTAAATTAAAACCAACACACAGAACTATTGTGTGCCTGGATCACCAGGGAGAAATAGAGGCTTATTCCTTTAGTCCATGCTCCCCGTTAAACTGGAAATAGGATAGTTCTACAGTCAAGGTCACTCATTTAAATCCTGGGCTGCAACACCTGTGTCAGGCCAGTGTCTGTGGCTGCCCAGTGCAGGATGATTTTGTGCAACGTAGCAGAGTCTTCCCAATGCATCATGGGAATGGAGTCTTTAGACAACTCTCTATCATGTTCAGAATGGATCACCCGTGATAGTTAAATGAAAAACACATAGGACCTGCGAGTAAGAAAGTCAGGTAAACTATGGGATGGGCCAGGGCCAGATTAACAATGGGGTGGGTGGAGTTACAGCTCCAGACCCATCCATGAAAATAGGCCCACAGCATCCTGCTCAGTGCAGACAGGATTTTTTTTTTTTCCCAGTCACCAATACGTTCACCTCCTGGCCCCCTGGACTAAAGCATCGCCCATTCACACACAAACACCCCACCCCCAAAGCCGTTTGAAGCCCTGTCTACCCCCGTCCCCGACCGAAGCTCCGCCCTCAAGCCGGCTAAGATTCCTCTCCATGCATTCTGTAGCTCCGCCCACAAACCAACAAAGCTCCGCCCCCGTATTATAAGCTCCGCCACTGGTCCAGAACCAGCAGAAGCAAGGAGACGGCAAGGTTTAGTGCTGTCTCGGCTGTTACTCATTGGGCCAGACGGGCCCCGACACTGACATGTTTGTGACAGCCTAGGACAGCATCTTTCACAGCAGAGCAGACTGCAGGGCTCTGCCAGGGGCTGGGGGCAATGAATGGGATAGGAAGGAGTAGTCCACGTTTAGCAAAAGAGGTGCAGGAGGGAGCGTAACAGACCTAAAAGCGTGTAAGAACAGATCAAGTGACCCTTAAGAGGAGTGTGTGTGCAAGGAGTGGGAGTCCACAAGAAGAGCAGTGCCTGATGGTTTGCCCAGGGGGTGCAGGGAGAAGTGGGACCTGCACTGGGTCAGAATCCAGTGAGTGCCTTTTATGTATGCCCTTTTTTTAAATTATGTAAATTTAAGCCTTATTACTGTTAAAAGTTATGCTGGGTACACAGTATGCAATATATAGTTCAGCAAATCACATATCGCATAGTGCAGTGTTGGCTAACCTTGACACTCCAGCTGTTATGGAACTACATAACCCAGCATGCACTGCTACAGTTTTGCTATTAGGGCATGCTAAAACTGTGGCAGGGCATGCTGGGATATATAGTTCCACAACAGCTGGAGTGTCAAGGTTAGCCAACACTGGCATAGTGCATATGCGGGTGTGTATAAACAATGTCTGTGAACGACGTTGTTCACAGACATATCAGATAGGCCCTGAAAGTACATCTACTTCTGTGTACAGGTGACCATCTCACCACCGGCAGGAACCACCGACACAGGCGTCACAACATTTACATTTGCCTGCTCAGTTTCAGTTGTGATGTCTTTACAGACATCAAGTTGCCTAATGGTAAGTATCATTTACCAAATCGCCCTTTCGGTCAGCGGGATTGCTGGTCGGCCGTTGGGTCGCTTAAGTGTGTACCCAGCTTAAGGCATATCTGATGTTGATGTGGCCTAGAATTAGCTAAAATGATAGCATGGTGGTCATGTACAGTTTAGTGGCGGGACGTGGAAACCCCCCTCCAGAAATCCTCCATTTGTCCCTGTATAGATAAATCTGCCAGCAGCTTGTGGTTTCATTTATCCCATTGCAAGGGCCATGGTGTGTAAATGTTTATGGCAGTCACTTAGATGCTTGGTTTATTATATGGGGGGCACTAATTTTCTCTGTATTATATGGTAGTCACTACAATGCTCTCTGTATTACATGGCGGTCACAGAGATGCCTTCTGTATTATATGACGGTGACTGTATTAAACGGTGAAAACTGCAATGTATGGTGGTCACTGCAATGCTCTTTGCATAATCTGGGGTCAAGGTGATGTTCTTTGTATTATATGACGGTCACTGTGATGCTCTCTTTATTATAACTCTCTTTATTATATGGTGGTCACTGCAATGCTTGTCACACCCCCTGCAGAAGCACACAATAGGCCCTTCATAGGTTTCAGCTCGAGGCCCATGTGGACATTAATCTAGCACTCGGATGGGCTGCAGAGTGTACATGATATACTGCAATGACTGCTCTCATGACTGTGCTCTTTAGAATTAATTGCTATTCTGCTACACGGAGACCTAAGACAGGAGTAACGGTAAGAGAATATTATCCGTGCCACCGGTCTGCTGTTATCTTTGGCATGCGAGGCATATGGGGATTCACCTCATTATATTGACAACATCCCAATAGCTCGGATCAAGTGGCAGAGTCACAGGAAAATGCTGCAGTTTCACCGCACAAGATTAATTACAGGATCAATTCAAGTGTGATCTGACTGTAGCTCAAACCGAGGCTCCAAGTGATAAATGTTACGTTGCACATATTTTCAACAAGAAAAAGCCCTCCTGATCAGCCAATCATAATTAGATGGTCTCTCCCTCTGCCTGGCTTCCGAGCAACTCAAAGATGCTCATCTCCCCACCATATTGGCCTAGGAAATACAACCACTGTGGCTGTGGACTGCATAGCCACATACAATTCCAATAGTGTATTTAAACATGAAAAAGTGTACTGTACTTAAATATTAGTAATTGTCTTTTGCTGTGTTATCAAATTTCCTGAAGATGGGAAACTTATCTGTGGAGTCGGCATTTTGCAAATGCTTTGCCTATCTGTAATTAAGACATACTTGTTGCATTAAGTTGATTAATGATATCGACAGGCATCATGTCCAGTCATTTTTAAAGCAACCCAAATGTTGACATTTTCACTATGTCAACATTTCAACCTTGTCGACATCCTATTTGACATAATGCCGACATCCTTACTGCATGCCCTGCTTCTGACCTGAATTTTACCTGATCTCTGATATCCACCACTCATACCTGCAAGACTTCTCCCATGCCCCTCCCCCTACCCCCCCATGGAATACCCTACCACCTGTTGCCAGACACTTCCCCTAAAAATGGACAGTAGTGTACCGTGAAAATTATCTATTTTAGAATCGTACATCCTTTTGCTGCATTACTGAGTAGACAAATGTTATCGTCGCTACCTTATCAGATACCTGGTCAACAAAAGAACACATTGAAATGTTTTGGGTTTTTTTTTTTGCTAAGAGACATTATCAGTCCTATCTGCCCAGCTGGGAATTCTGCAGCACAATCCGACTCCCTACAGAGCCCCAAAGAAGATAATTCCGAGAACCACGGGAAACATGTTATAAAAACTCATTGCAAGGAAATACCCAGTAATCTCCTCTCCACAGGAAAGAGCAAAAACACCTTCAACACAGCTCCGGCAATGTGCGGGTTAAACCCCTCTACTACAGCGGAAGATTATTAAAGCCATAGAAAGAGAGGGTACTACATAGAAGAAAAATTGTTGCATTATAGAGTTTTATGCTTTATAACCCTTTCACTGCTGTGTAATAAAACTGTGCATCTGGTTCAGCAAAGCTTTGGGAAATGTTCTCCTTGAGTACATACTGTACATGTTTATTCTACAACCCCTGGTCATCGGGGAGCTTGCTCCCTACACTCATAAGTCACAATTAGAGACAAATAAGCACAGGCTCAAATATTTTCTGGAATGTTTCCCCCTGCGGTCACAAAGTAAGTTATCTCGCTGTATCACGGGAACCACTGACTGTAAGAAATCCAATTTGTGCATGGAGGTGGGTGATGTGACAGATGTGCAGATGGACACCGTAATATCAGGTTCCATCTCTTCCCTGGAACTAGTAGTCAAAGAAGGGCAGATTTAAAGGACTACTAAGAAAATCAGTGTGAATTGAATACAGAAAAAAAATAAACCTCCCGAGTTTAACGTGATATGCGTATGAATGCCTTTTAGTGTGTTTCAGGTATCCATCTATCCTCAGATGACAAAACAATGCAATTCTTATTACAAATGTTGTTTGGCAAAACAAAAAAAAAAGTTATATTACATGATCACCTGATATACCCGCGAGATATAACGTACCGAAGAACATTCGAAATAACAACTGGGGCACTGATAAAAGGGAAACTGCACCGGCAGATAACTTTGTTGCCCTGAAACATTTATTTAGGAGAGAGAGAGAGAGTGAGTGTGTGAGAGAGAGACAGAGACAGAGTGAGACAGAAACTGATACACAGAAAAATCCAAAATTAGGTAGGGCACGAGCTAAAGGGAAATGAGAAAGCGGAGCAGATGTAAGACGGAGGGTAGAGGGCATTCTGGTGTGACGCGGGGAATAGCTAAGGGTGGAAAAATAAAGCAGCATTCTGGAGCCGGTCCGCTAGATCTAGGATCCCGCAGTACATATTAAGGGGTATATTTATTAACATTATTTTTACTAAAATAATCTGAAAATGGGTGTTTTCACACCCTTTTCACTTTATTTTAGTATCACAGACATCTATCAAAGGGCAATTGGAGTAGTTTTCATGAAAAACTACTCCAATCCCTTCAATTTACATATTTTTAGTAGGCAGATCGTATTTCACATACTTGTAATGGGAAATGTTATCTGGTCAGATTAACTAAATCGCAGGGGGGGGGGGAAGTGGGTAGCGGTAGCCGGCGGCGCATGTGCTAACACATACTATATTTTTGGCGAAAACATACAGTGAAAAGTGTGTGAAGTGGATTCGCAGGGACAGAGTTTTATCGCAAGCTCTGGCCCTGCATGCGATTTTTGATGCATCCTTGTAATGTATTCAAATATCACACTGCGATATTGGGCGAATTTCTCACAGCCAAGCCACATCTGAGATGCGGAATGTGATAAATATGCCCCTAAGCAGCTAGACAAGATGCCCATACATTGGCAACAATATAAATGACTCCAAAATGTTAGGAACCAGCAATAATCTCCTTACACGTACTGGCTACGTTTGTCCTGGGATTTTGTCCAGCCCTGGGAAAAACAAATCCCCTACTGAAAAATATAAGATAATAGAAGCCACCAAGGAGTTAGGTAGCTTGAGGCCTCAGACTGAGTACTTTTATAGAGGTCCCTGAACTCCCAATCATAAACAGGACACAGAAAAATATAAAAACGACAAACTCTAAACAAAAATAGAAATAAATATATACTGCTGATATACAGAGTACAATTATACCTTTCCATACTTGTAAAAGGACTAGACCTAGACTTATATTGTGTAATGTGTCACTGGAATCAGCAGGGTTAATGGCAAACTCATTATAACAAAAAACAAAGCACATTTCTATGAGTTTCTCCACAGCGATCGCTGGTCTTGCTACAGGCGCCATCTCAATCAGTTTGTCAGAGAGCAGGTTTTGTAGACTTTAATTTGATATAATGGGAAAGGGAATGGAGATTCTCCACACAGAGATACACTGGGCTTCATAAAAATAAATTCACCCGGTAGCTGCACTCTATAGGGTGCATCAGATATCAGTCATCACCAGATTCATTCACAACAACAGAGGAATTAGATAATATTTCTTATTAAGATATTGCACATACTCTAATGGTCCCAGATGGAAGGGACAGCTTTGATATTAAAGATTTGTCCCCATTTCTCAATTTATAGTACATTGATGCTCTGAAGGCTGTGTTGAAAGCAATTCATTGAAACAGGACAAATCTGCATTACCCACCATGGTTCAAAGTACAGGCCATGTGACCATACGGACCGGTGTGAGTCTCCGGTTCTGCTAAGAGTGTAACCTGATGTATTAAATGAACCTGTGCTGTAGCATCAGGTGAAATTGTTAGCAGATACTGCTCACTCTAGGCCAACATTTCATTCTGGTCGAACAAGATGAAGTAAATGCTTTTGAAGCACTATAAGTAGTATGACTCAAGTGACAGGAGCATGTTCAGGTAGCTGAGAAAAGACCTATAGTCCAAGTGTGTGTCCCTTTCTCAAAAAATGGGCAAGTTGCGGTCAGCTAATGATACACAGGCTCTGTACCGCTCATGCCCAGAAGCACAGAAAGTTAGGTTACGTGAGGAACATATTAGGCATATGGCAAGGGCCACATATAGATGTGTCCTCATACATATTTGCTCTAGGGGCACCACATAGCCTCGGCTGGTGCTATACTGTCCCTGCAGCTCATCTGTGCAAATTATCTTTTTTCTTAAAATGTGCGTCTTATTTGCACCTCTAAAATGACAAAACTACACTGACCACTGGGGCTTGCAGTACTTGTATACTTGAGTGCGTCCAAATCACAAATCTGGTTCAGGCTTTGGCCTACTGTAGTACATACATGTCACAATTGTGTACTTTATGGGGCTCACCACAGGGAGGTACCAAAAGGAAAGTTCAAAGAGCAAATGTGGGGCGGTCATTGTACATCAGGTTTCGGGTATCCTGATGACATGGGAAGAGGCAGGACCTGGGAGGGGGCGGTGCTACTTTCTCGGGAGCCATGGAGGACTTGACCAAGTTTGGGCGTCTCGTGGATGCTTTAAGGCTACTATGTTATACATGTAACCACAAACTTTTATGAAAGGTTAGCCAACTGCAAGAAACAATTACCTGTACCTTTCCCGATCAAAATAAAGGGTAAACAAACAGTAAATAATGCACACGATTCTATTTCAGTTCATTAAGTAATGATCTTAGACCTTGAAAACTTTCACAACTGACCTGAGAGAGTTGACCGTCTCACTTGTTATGGAGATGCTTTGATCAGACGTGCCCATCTGAGATTTCAAGAGTTTAACTTCTGCTGTTAACTAGACAGCGAAAAAAAGAAAAGAAAAAAAAATCAGTACGGTAACTTCATATTTCTAAACGTGTTCTGCATCAGTAAAGCTTTCACTCAGATCAACAACAATATAACACCTCTGATTCAAAGCAATCACTGTAGAATATTTAATTCAAGGTCACTGCTATTCTCTATACGGTCATTGGTATTTATACAGTACGTTAAAATAATTAACTGCTTTAAACTACAGACTGGAGGAAGCTCAGATTAAATATTTAACAGAATTAAGAGCTGAAGACATATTATAAAATAAATAACCAAATACACATAACACATCTGGATATTACAAACTCTTACTGTAGTGGAGCCCATATGCGCACAGATATGGACATATATTATGGTCCCCAAATGTCTGTACATGTGGCAGAATTTGTCTCACATATTTGTCACATGGTAAAATGTTGACTGCGTCAGCAGACCACATTGGACATGGTCACATCATTATGTGTCATTGAAGGGTGCGGTATAAAATATAGACCATATCAAGGTCGATACCAAATGGTCGACATAGGCAAAATGTCTACAGTTCAAATGGTCGGCACAAAAATAGTAGACTTTATTTTAATACTAATCTTAACCCTAACCCTCTCTCTAGTGCCTAACCCTAACCTTCCTCCTAACCCCAGCCTAACCCTCCACCTAGTGCCTAACCCTCCCACCCAGCAGCCTAACCCTCCCACAAGTGCCTAACCATAACCTTAAAACCTGTCGACTTTTTGTACCTGTCAACCATCTGGTGTCAACCCATTGACTGTCGACCTTTCATCCAGATCCCGCCACTGAAGTTTCTGCCTTTCAACCAGTTTGATACAATTAAACTTGAGTTTGATAATGGTTGCATTCATAGACAGGTTCAGGACCACACTTTTATTGAAATAAATGGACTAATACATCTCGTTTGCTACTGTAGATACTGTAAAATCATCACATAAGAGTACAATGTACTCCATGTTAATCAACACTTAACCTACATCAAACAGTGTGTACAACTGAAAAGACAAGATAACTAATAGTTTTGACAACATGTGTTGTATAAGTGACCAACAGCTGGTACTGCCAGGGAGATAGAGGAAATGTGCTTGGATACCCGGACATGGAAGGCCAAGCAACAGCTGGGATACCCGGACATGGACTAAAAACTGACTGTTACAGGTAATTAGTAAATGACATTAAAATGTGAATGTTTACATGAAATGGCTTCAGCATTATGACATTCTAACCGCTGAAAAAATATGTTAGTGTTTCTAATGGATAAAGTGATTATAGCTGTTCCTCTATAACCGACAACATGGCCACTGACAGCATAGAAGATCATATATACGAGATAATCAGGATATATCCATTATTTGTACAGTACTGTGCAACAAAAGAATTCATAAGGCAAATATCTGAATATTGACATAACCCACAGCAATAAATAAAAAAGGAAAACTGAACGTCTAGAGAATGATTTGACCTGTAAGAGCTCACAGATGTGCCACTAATACAGTCATTTCACAAAGAAGTCTAGCTCTGTTGTTACTGCAGGCAAATGAGGAGTAAGTCTAAGATATGACCCAGCTCGCATCTGTGTCTGATTCTGCCTCTACCGCTTCCTATTAGATGTGAATCCATCCTTGCAGGCACCCTGGACCATGCGGAAATGAGTCTATTTTACATTTCTCCAGTGGGATCAGACTAGGCCTCAGCTTTCACCTCTTAAACAAATGACAGAAGAGAAAAGCTGGGCCGTCAAATCTCGCCAAGCCCAGGCAATACCTTTCTCAATCATTGCTCAGGGGCCCTAGCTAACTTTGGAAACGCATCCAATTTGATTTCATGACATTTCCCCTTTTGAGTCATTCAACAACATGCAAAGCATCAATTTATGCAGCGGTCTGACAATACAGCTAGGTCTTTTGGTCCTGTGAACAAAAGCAGAGAGGATAGTAGGGGCCGGAATGTCAGCTCCAGACTCAGGGGATTGCTTTGGCAGGTTCACCAACATGAAATACGCCGTCCTTCCTACAGAAATGTAGACGGCTTTTATCTACCATAGAGATGCAGCTTCATAGCTCCAAAACAAGTTTAATTAAACGTCAGAGCTTGATCGTAATGACACATTAAGTGTTTTATCTTGCTCTTATTGTTACATGTTAAGTGGAGAAAATTACTTCATATGAACTTGGGGTCAATTCTCCCTTTTGTTCCACATTTAAATCTAACAGGTTTCCACTTCCAGGCAGAACGTATGAATATTGTCACAGGCAATTATTTTATATTGTGATACAGCCATCTGCTGATGCCAGTGTAATAAACTGCTGCGGGCTCAGAATCTGCATGGGGTCCTGGGCAAGATACTAAATTTGACTCCATTCTCCCCTCCATTTGAAAAAAAAAAAACACCCCATAACAATAGGTTAGCATTAGACGTGAGCCGAACTTGCCTAATGGGCGATCTGGCTCTGCTACTGATGTGTTTTTACTAATGGTATAATCATGTAAAAAAACCAGATTAATAAAAGCTCTTCCACATGGCTAGTAACAGTACTTATGGTTCAAACTGGGAAATCCTATGGGACCAGTTATGGAATCTGTGACAAGAGATACATGACAACCAAAGGTTTTAAGTATACTTGTAATCTGTCCCAGGATAGCCCCTGGAGACGCCCTTGTTTCTCAGTATTGACCAAATGCACTGTACAATACCCCCTCATTCTGTAGAAATTTAGCCTGGGAAACCTTGATTATGAAGCACATGGGTATTTATTTTATATATAAAGATGTGTTCTTTTTTTTTTTTCTAGATGTTCTAAGTTTTGAACCAGCTTGAACTTCGATCGAATTTGGCTACTGCAAAGGTGTCATCTTATCACAGTGGCAATAGAATCAATACTTTCTTCAACTGCTGTGGACTTTTAGCATCAAGTTTAGATAAATTACCACATTATACCACTAAACTCAGACATGTTCGTATAGGTATCAACTTGGATGACTATTTTTGCCTAGACTGAATTTCATTTTTTTTCTACCTGTCAAAAGAGAATTTCTAATTTAAGAACCTCTTTGAAACCATCTATGGTTTACACAAGGTCAGTGTTTCCCCACTCCAGTCCACAGGGACCCCTAACAGTGCATGTTTTACAGATCTCCATGTTGGTGCAATGGTGTATTCATTACTGGCAAACACATTTTAAAAGATCCACAAGTGGAGATAGTCATTTCAAATGTGATACTGAGGAGATCTGTAAAACGTCCTCTGTTCAGTGGCAAACGCAGTCCAGGGTCTTGGTACAAGTATCTGCAGTTTGTTTTTTTTAGCAGCACAAAAGCTAAATGTAAATCCTGGCCTGCCCAGCTCTAACTAAACAAATTGATTCGCCTCAGAGTGGAGGGACCCAACGTCTCTCTCACAAAACAAAAGCCTTTAGTGCAGCACTTACATTCAGCATTTACAGTGTCTCTCAGGCCTCTGACCTGTACCCCAAGCAGTGAGAGACTTGACTACAGAGACTGACATACCATTTATCAGCCTCTCACAGGTGGTCTGGCAATCAAGGCTGCTAATCAGCTTCTACCTACCAGACAGAAGCTAAAAACCTTGGGCATATGTATCTCCCCTTGACATTCTTTCCAGTGCTTTTGTCACATATTACCCGCCAACCTGTTTTAAACCTGTGGGATGGAATACCTGTAGCCCCTGAGCAAAAAACATGGACTAAGGATCTGTGTTGGAGAGTTAGCTTCCCGACATATGCTCTACTAAAAAGCGTAAAATTTTACAATGTCAAGAACCATCTAGTTATTCTCCTATTGGTTTCACTATTCTCCATCCATTTTAACAGACAGATGGGGGAAGCGCTGATTGGCAACTGTTTCCATGCTCTCAGCCAATCACTGCTTCCTTATTCATTTCTATGGAGTGACTGGGAGTAGTCTGGTCACAGTGTGCCATGGGTCTCTGCACACTCTTATTTTGCCAAGAGTCAGGATGCTACCTGCTTTGTTTTGGAAAGGCGAAATAGGAGAAAGAATGGATGTGTGGGGAGTGTTTTTTAATATAAATATATATATATATGTTTATATATATATATATACATATATATATATAATAATGTGTGTCTCGCATGTTTATTTATATATAAATATATATATATATATATATATATATATATCCACGAATGCGGCACACTCCTTCCCATACAATTCAAAGCGCCGTGGTGCCCGCTAACACATGTATATACAAATCCAAAAAGCGGCACTCAACGGACTTCCAATAAGGACATTACATCAACTCCTTCTGCAATGTTTCGGGCTTTATTGCGCTTCGTCTGGCTGCATACACATCAATATATATATTTATTTTTATTTTTTTACAGGTGGACTACAAGCTTCCTTACTGACCAGGCATGCTGGCACTTGAGGTTTCACAAGTGCCATCATGCTGGGGTAGGCTTACTGGGACTTGAAGACCGCCTGTAAAGAACATTATTATTAACTATTTAATCATTATTACTTTCCGTGCCCACTACAACCATTTTCCGAGGGATTTCTGCCCTGGGCTGACCAGTTTAGGGCTGGTTAACTATGTGTTATATTTTATTAAACTGCCATGTGTTTGTGCCGCTGCTCTGTTGCTTAGTATAGCCAGTCAGTTTGTTGCAGCCTTTGGCCTATATTGGTGAAAACAATATTGTGAGCTGTGAGGTGATCATAATTGACTGGAATTACTATACATTAAAGGTTATTGATAATAATACTGTAGGAACAAAAACAGCGGTTTTAATAAATACAGGTCCAAAAGTATGATGGGCAAATTTTTATGCGTAGGCCTGGGGCTGTAGACCCATCCACCCTATTGTTAAGATGGCCCTGCTGGCACCTTCAGTGGCAGATGTAGTGTATAACGAACAGATCATCAAATCAAGGCTCATGTCAAATTGAAAGGGAAAGACTGAGATGTCAGAAAAACATGTTCATACATTCAACTGGTTATGATTTTAGTACAGTATCACAGGATCAAGAAAATAATGTCCGACAACAGCACTGACTTCCATGGGAGGTGCCTCCTGTTCACTGAGGCTGTGTGGCTGAGCAGGAACATCACACTGGAGAGGGAACACTTCATGGTGGAAGAGTGGGGACCGTAGTCCACCTCCAGGTTCACCGCAGGCATGGACATCGGTAGCCGATGGTTACTAACCATCAATGTTATTGTTCCAATGGTAGTGTTTTTACCATTTGATGGTGGCGGTTCTATGTTTGCCACCATCGAATGGAAATACTTTGATGGTGTTCTGATGGAATTTTTTTAAAATCCTGATAGCTATGCCTCTCCTGGCTCCTTCCTGGCTATTGTGTCTGCATCAGGGCATCTTTATGGGTTCTCTGGAGGCTGTCTTGTCTGCCTCAGACATGACCCAGCTCAGCCCCTGATTCCCTCCCCTCTCTAGGCTGCTGCTAAGCAACAGGGCACATTGCTATCGCTGACAGGTTGGCTCTCTTGAGACAGTGAGAGCCAGTCAGAGTGCAGCCCTCGGCCCTGCAGCAGCAGCCACTCACACATCACAACAGTTTTTCCTGTGACTTGGTTCATTCCAAGCCTCAGTTTCAGATGCTTTCTCGCTATTTCAGCACCCTGGCCAGCATCTTGGCGCAAGATTTGTTTCTGTGATTTGCTTCACTAAAATAGTCACTGCTCGGCTCCATTTTGTCACAGATGAATGGTTCATACACCTAAACCTTTTTCGACCAATGCTGTATAGAATAGTGAAAACCCCATCAAAATACGTCCAGTGGTTCAAGAGATTAGCTCGACCAAACAGACAAACCCCTAAACTGGATACTTTATTTTATTTATATATACAGTATACACTTACTAATATATATATATACATACAGTACCAGTCAAAAGTTTGGATACACCTTCTCATTCAGTGTTTTTTGTTTATTTTAATTATTTTCAACATGGTAGATTAGTACTGATTAATACTGAAGACATCAAAACTATGAGAAAACACATATGGAATTATGTTGTAAACAAAAAAGTGTTAAACAAATCAAAATATGTCTTATATTTTAGATTCCTCAAAGCAGCCCCCTTTAAATCTTGGATGACAGCTTTGCACACACTTTGCATTCTCTCAATCAGCTTCATGAGGTAGTCTCCTGGACTGGTTTTCTAACAGTCTTGAAGGATTTCCCAGAGGTGCGGAGCACTTGTTGGCTGCTTTTCCTTCACTCTGTGGTCCAACTCATCCCAAACCAGCTCAATTATGTTTAGGTCGGGTGATTGTGGAGACCAGGTCATCTGACACAGCACTCCATCACTCTCCTTCTTGGTCAAGTAGCCCTTATATAGCCTGGAGGCGAGTTTGGGGTCATTGTCTTATTGAAAAACAAATGATGGTCCCAGTAAGTGCAAACCAGATGGGATGGCATGGCGCTGCAGAATGCTGTGGTAGCCATGCTGGTTAAGTGTGCCTTGAATTTTGAATAAATCACCAACAGTGTCACCAGCAAAGCACCCCCACACCATCACACCTCCTCCTCCATGCTTCACAGTGGGAACCACACATGCAGAAACCATCCGCTCACCTTCTCTGCGTCTCACAAAGACACCGCAGTTGGAACCAAAAATCTCAAATTTGGACTCATCAGACCAAAGTACAGATTTCCACTGGTCTAATGTCCATTCCTTGTGTTTCTTGGCCCAAACAATGCTCTTCTTCTTGTTGTTCATCCTCAATAGTGGCTTCTTCGCAGCAATATGACCATGAAGGCCTAATTCATGCAGTCTCCTCTGAACAGTTGATGTTGAGATTTGCTGCTACTTGAACTCTTTGAAGACTTTATGTGATCTCTAATCTGAGGTGCTGTTAAGTAGCAGTTTCTGAGGCTGGTAACTCTAATGAACTTATCCTCTGCAGCAGAGGTAACTCTTGGTCTTCCTTTCCAGGGGTGATCCTCATGAGAGCCAGTTTCATCATAGCGTTTGATGGTGTTTGCAACTGCACTTGAGGATACATTTGAGGTCTTGAAATTTTCCTTATCAACTGACCTCCATGTCTTAAAGTAATGATGGACTGTCGTTTCTCTTTACTGAGTTGAGTGGTTGGTGCCATAATATGGATTACAACAGTAGTCAAATAGTGGTGTCCACTGTGTACTAACCCTACCTCTGCACAACACAACTGATGGTCTCAAACACATTAAAAAGGCAAGTAATTCCACAGATTGCCTCTTGACAAGGCACACCAGTTAATTCAAAACCATTCCAGGAGACTACCTCATGAAACTACTTTGAGGAATCTAAAATATAAAAAACATATTTTGATTTGTTTAACACTTTTTTTGTTTACAACATAATTCCATGTGTGTTCTTTCATAGTTTTGATGTCTTCAGTATTAATCTACTATGTTGAAAATAATTGAAATAAACCAAAAACTATTGAATGAGAAGGTGTGTCCAAACTTTTGACTATTACACTATATCTATATATATATATATATATATATATATATATATATATATATATATACACACATACATACATATACACATATACACACACACATATATATATATATATATATATAGATAGAGAGATAAATCTACATTGTCACATTACTGCTCATGTAACAAATGACGCAGTGAGCAGAGGCGCCTTATAACGCCCCCTTCACTAAGCTCAATCTGCTCTTTGCAATGTAAAATCTCCACCCTATCATCAAATGCTTAGGCTCAGTGTGTGACCAACAGCAAACTTGTCCGCCCTCCAGAGAGACTTTGAAAATAAAGTAACTGATTTGTGGGAAGACAGATAAAAACAACTTAATAGGGTCATGCTTAAAAAGGTATTTAGCTTGCTACTTGACTGCATCAAAAAACAACCTAAGCAGGATTGTTGCTTTATAAAGTATATCTTATTAAAACATAAATTTAGCAACATAGTTTGGGCAACTCACTGCCACTGCACCTGTGCGTCACGTCACTTTGTTGAGAACATAACAATCACAAGAGCAAGTGGGTAAAGAATGACTAATACATACAGAATACTAATAAAGCTCAGTGAATCTTTGTCAAACTTGTCTGGTAAGTGGAGGTTTCATATTATAGCCATAATATCTCAAACGTGGGATACACCCTTTGTGCGGGCAGCATATCACTCTTTAAAGAGTGTGCTGTATCCTGTTTACTGATTACTGCGTATAAGATCAAGCATGCAAAACATGTAGGAAAATACAGGCAAAGGGTGGTTTGGAGAGGTAGTTTCCATCCGGGTTATCAGGATACCGACGCCGGAATCCTGATACCAGTCAGAATCTCGGCGCCGGCATCCCGACGGTAAGTAGTGAGATTTGGGTTAGACACTAGGGGGAGGATTAGGGTTAGGCACCTGGGGGGGAGGGTTAGGTTTAGGCTGCGGTTGATGGTTAAGGATACTTAACAGGTGTTGGTATCCTAACCCTGTCGGGATGCCGGCATCGGGATTTTGAAAACGGGGGTCCCGAGCGCTGGCATGCCCTACCCATCCCAGTGGTTTTTACATATTGATATGGACAGCCCCGACTACAAAAGGCACCGTGATTTGTATGACAATTTGTTTTATACTGCACCTATACCGTAATGAAATGCATAACAAAAAAAAACAAGCAACAACTTAAATAAAAGACGGGGAAAAACAAATTCTGCAAACATTTGAAATTAAATACGAGGCCCGGTAGGATAAAATACTTTCAGATCAATCCCATTCTACAACCTCAGCTAGACAGAGAGGAGCCGAGGTGCAGGCCAATATTGCAGTGCTTTTCAGTACTACTGTTTATTCAGAAACTGATAAGATTATCATAGCAAAAAATGTTTCCCTCAATTTTCTGATTAGGCCTCTTATCGGCAGCTGGCTCAGTCTATCAAAGCCAGCTGGGAGGAGAGAAGAGCTGTGCTATTCACACATATACAGAACTGCAAATGGAAGGTACACTGTCTCCAGCTCACTCCTGCAAAGAGATTCATTATTCTCCTTCTTCCTGGCTTTAGATCTACGTAGGCACTGACTCAGGGGAGAAGTACAGGAGGAAATGGTGCTATACACAAGAAATGCCATCACAATATTAAACACCACTAGCACTGGCTTGCATTGTAAACTTGTTATCTGTTCCTGATTGTCAATCCAAATTAGCAAAATTAATTTATGCATTTGAACTGTAAGAAAGAGCAAATATACACTCAGACCATAACAACTGTGTCAGAGCACAGTGACATCATATAATTTACAGGAAAACAGGAGCACAGTGACATCATAAAATTTACTGCATACAGGAAAACAGATGACAAACACCTGCCATTTACCCAACACTCAGTCCCAGCGGCCTGCTTGCCATGAGGCATTCTCTGAGCCCGTAGAAGATTCCAAGTGGGCTTCAAATCCCAGCAGTGGTTATTCCAACCTCCTGAGACACTCAGTCCCTGCTTCCCTTGATAATTCTGCCAGGGTCAGAGGAGTAACAAGCAAACAGGAACGGATCCAGGAGACCGTCCCTTGTGGTTCAACTCCTTTGCTGGGTTGGATTTTGGATACAGTTTTCCTGGAGATTAATTCCACCCCATGCTCACCAGGGATTAGGCAGTGTGGTTAATGTACAATAATCTGTGGCATATATACACAGTAATGCAATATAAACAGCATTGGTGTTTTGATATGGAATGTGGAAATGACTTAAGTGCCAGTAAGTGGGAGAATGGCAGATGAGCTGTGCTAACCCCACTGGGAGCAGATGGTCAGTGACCCAACATCATATTTCAATTTGCTGCCACTGCTCCTGGCATCACAGTATTATATCCAGTGATGGAATGAATGGAGACTTGGAGATGGCATTTATAAATGCTACTTCTATGTATAACTTCATCTAGCAAAATAAAAGAAACAAGATTAATATGGCAACCATACAAAATAATCCAAAGCAGAATGTTCTGATAATTTTTCCAGTAGCCATCTTTACAATCAAACTGATATATACTCATATTGGTTAAGCCATAAAACAATTTACAAACTTCACTTTATGTTTCCTAAACTTTGAACTCAAAGGCCACAATAGGATATCCACAATAGTGCCCAAGTAACATCATCCCTTTGCCAGTGAGGGTTTTCCCATCTGTGCTGAGCCCATGTTTCGACGGTTCTGTTTGTTACATTCCAACTTTAGTGTCCCTAATTTGTTTATGTTGTACTGTTATACCCACACAAACTATAGCTTGTTTTTTGTTTTTGAGTTTGGGCTGTCTGAAAACATACATTAGTCTTTTTGCTCTCTCAAATGCTAAATAAAATTGAACAAAAAAAGTAGTTTTTTCTTGAAATCACAAGAAAGTGAACTAAGAGCAAAGCACATGCATGTGTGTATAATATACTAAATATATAATGTATATTTTCGCCATTATTGCATTTTTCCAAAACAGTTATATGCAAAGGTTTTTGTAATAACAATTAGGCTAGTATCTATGGTTTCGTTTTTTCTTACAGAAAATGTATGTATACGTGTGACTATATTGGTATTTTTAAAGTAAATAAATTATTTAAAATGAGATATGGTAAGAACTTACCTTTGTTAACTCTATTTCTACGAAGTCCATAGGGTTCCACAGGATACCTTGGGGTATAGGTGATGACGTCAGGCATCGGGCACCATAGAGTTAAGTTTTCAGCCTCCCAGGATGCACTAGGGTCCCCCTCCTATACCCCGCCCCCGAGCCAAGGCATCTCAGTTACGTACCAAGCCATAGGCCGGAGGAGGGGAAGAGAGAGAAGAAAGATCTGGACACACACAAGAATCACATTCTCACCAGAGGGAGACGGAAAAAAGCTGGTGACCAGAGTAAAGCCCATCTGCAGCACAGGTGCGACAGGGTGTGAGTCCTATGGAACCCTATGGACTTCGTAGAAATAGAGATAACAAAGGTAAGTTCTTACCATATCTCATTATCTACATCAGGGTCCATAGGGTATCCACAGGATACCTTGGGGATGTCCCAAAGCAATATCCTTTAAGGGTGGGGACGCTCCTGTGCTGAAAGGAGAATCCGCCGCCCGAAGGAAGCATCCTGAGAGGCAAAGGTGGCAAAAGCGTAATACCTCACAAAGGTATGGACAGAGGACCACGTGGCAGCCTTGCAGATCTGGACTGCAGAGGCACCACGTCGAGCTGCCCACGAAGGACCCACAGACCTAGTGGAATGTGCCCTCACAGAGGATGGAACCGGAAGGCCTTCATGAAGATAAGCTTCTGAAATAGCCATACGAATCCAACCTGCCAAAGTTTGCTTTGAAGCAGGCCAACCCTTTTAACGGAAGCCATAGAGGACAAACAAGGCATCAGACTTCCTATAAGAAGAAGTGCGGTCAACATAAGTCCTTAAGGCCCGCACAACGTCCAATGTGGCCTCACCCACTAAAAGATCAGGTGAGTTAAAAGCCGGCACAACGATTTCCTCATTGATGTGGAAACTTGAAACCACTTTAGGAAGGAATCCAGGACGAGTGCGCAGCACCGCCCTGTTCCTATGAAAAATCAGAAAAGGGGGTCTACAGGAGAGAGTCCCTAAGTCAGAAACACGTCTGGCCGAAGCAATGGCCAGAAGGAATATTGTTTTAGCTGTAAGCCATTTAAGGTCCACTGAGCCCAGTGGTTCAAACGGCGGTCCCTGGAGAGCTCT
Organism: Taudactylus pleione; assembly: GCA_031769625.1. Lineage (NCBI taxonomy): Eukaryota > Metazoa > Chordata > Amphibia > Anura > Myobatrachidae > Taudactylus > Taudactylus pleione. Next base: position 39,811,305 of record JAUIMM010000031.1, read on the forward strand.
CAGGACCACAGCCAAATCCCAAGGAGCCACCGGTGGAACAAAAGGTGGCTGAATGCGAAGAACACCCTGCATAAAGGTGCGCACATCAGGGAGCGCAGCAATCCTACGATGGAACCAGACTGACAGGGCAGACACCTGCACTTTCAGGGAAGCAAGGCGAAGCCCATGGTCTAGGCCCGCCTGTAGGAAAGCCCACACTCTAGACAGGCCGAACTCCCGAGGGGCATAACCTCTAGGTCGACTCCACTGGAAGAACGTATGCCACACACGATGGTAGATTCTTGCAGAGGATGGCTTCCGAGCTCTTCGCATGGTTTGCACCACAGAGTCGGAAAACCCTCTGGACCTCAACATGGCCGTCTCAACAGCCACGCCGTCAAAGACAGCCGAGCCAGGTCCGGGTGAAGACAAGGACCCTGTGATACAAGGTCCGGTCGCAGCGGCAACCGCAGAGGAATGTCCACGGACAGACTCCGGAGGTGAGGTCCGAGAACCAGTGCAGTCTGGGCCACTTGGGAGCTATCAACAGGAGTGTAGCCCCTTCCTGTTTGAATTTCCGGATTACCCGCGGAAGAAGGGAAAACGGAGGAAAGAGATAGGCAAACTGGAACGTCCACTGAACGGACAGAGTATCCACCAGAGACGCCTTTTCGTCTCTTGTTCGAGACCCGTACACCGGCAACTTGTTGTTGTGCCGGGACGCCATGAGGTCTATCTCTGGAAGACCCCACCTGTCCAGAAGTTGAAAGACGTCCTGGTGCAAAGACCATTCTCCCGGATGTACGTCCTGCCGACTGAGAAAATCCGCTTCCCAGTTGAGGACTCCCGGGATGAATACTGCTGATATAGCCGGGAGATTGCGCTCCGCCCAGACCAGGATGCGGGACACCTCTGCGAGTGCCGCCCGACTTCGGGCTCCTCCATGTCGATTTATGTAAATCACGGTGGTGGCGTTGTCCGACTGGACCTGCACGGGGTGACCTTGGAGAACCCGATGTGCCTGCTGGAGAGTGTTGAAAACCGCGCAGAGTTCCAAGATGTTTATTGGAAGTTCCTTTTCTGCCTGAGTCCACCTGCCCTGGAACAAGTGTGGACCCGTGACAGCACCCCAGCCCCGGAGACTGGCATCCGTTGTCAACACGACCCAGTTCGCCACCCAAAATGGGCGACCCTTGTTGAGGTGGGTCGTCTGCAACCACCAGGCTAGAGACAGGCGAACCTTCAGAGTGAGCACCATCGTCTGCGACTTTAGACTCTGAGGTAGTCCATTCCATTTGGACAGGATCAATTGGTTCCAGCGCCAGAATAATGGACCGTAGGGTCTCCATCCGAAACCGAGGCTCCCTCAAGGACTTGTTGAGGGCCTTGAAGTTGAGTATTGGACGGTACGACCGATTGGGTTTCTGCACCAAAAATAGATTGGAATAGAAACCCTGGCCCCTCTGGGAGAATGGAACAGGCACTATAACTCCAGCCTGGAGCATAGTGTACAAAACCTTCCGCAGTTCCAAGGCTTTGTTCCGGTCTAATGGAAGGCCTGTGGTGAAGAACCGGGATGGGGGCCTGTGTCGAAAGGAGAGGGCATACCCGTGAGAAACCACCTCGTGAACCCAATTGTCTGTCGTAGTTATCGACTAACACTGGGTGAACTGAAGCTGACGGCCTCCCACTTTGGGATCCCCCAAAGGGAGGCCCGAACCGTCAGGCCGCAGGTTTGTCATCTGACTTAGGGGCCAGACGTCTGGTACTCCAGGCCTGTTTCCTGGGCTTGGCCGATTTCTTGGGCCCAGCCTGTCGGGGAAAAGACTGTGCTTTAGGCCTACCCTGGGCCCTGTAAGGCCGAAAGGACGATGTACCAGAACTTGAAGGGACCGCAGCAGACGGGAGACATGCAGATTTGACTGCTGCCAGCGTAGCTACAATTTTGTCCAGATCCGGACCAAATAGGACTTCTCCATTAAAAGACAAACCTTCTAAGCCCTTTTTGGAATCAGCGTCCGCTTTCCAAGATCGCAACCATAAGGTGCGACAAGCAGCAACAGCTGCAGAAGAAATCCTAGAGGTGAGGATACTGATATCCAAGGCCGCTTCATTGATGTAAGTGGCCGAATCCCAGAGATTGCCCACCAACTCGGCCTGTTCAGCTGAACAGTCAGAGTCCAAGGACGCCTCCAAGCCATCAGCCCAGCGCTCCATAGCTCTGGCTACCCAACACACGGCCATAGCCGGTCTGGACGCCCCCGCCCCCCCCGCAAGGGAATAAATGGACTTTAGGCAGATTTCCACCTTGCGGTCCGTAGCATCCTCCCCCCCCCACCCAAGGGAATAAATGGACTTTAGGCAGATTTCCACCTTGCGGTCCGTAGCATCCTTCAAGGAGGACATGGAAGGCATGGGCAAAGTGGCACTTCTGACTAGGCCTGTCACATGAGAAGCCACCTGTGGAGGAGATTCCCACTTAGAAAAATAATTGTCAGCAAACTGATAAGCCACGGCTAAGCGCCTCTGAGGCTGATACCGTTTTCCGGGGTGTTTCCACGCCTCCTCTAAATGGTCTACTAACTGACCAGAAAGAGGAAACACTGTGGCGTCACCCTTAATATCCTTGAAAAAGGCATATTTGGATTTGGACGCCGGAGGATCATCATCCTCAATAACTAAAGCTGTGCGGACTGTCCGAATAAGGCCAGGAATATAAACCTTTGACTTAGCGTCCGACTCTTTAGTACGAAGAGGTTCCTGGTCAGATAGATCCAGAATCTCCCCATCATCGGACGTCACGTCGTCATCCTTATAAGGAGCAGACAGACGGCACAGGCCGCAACACAGACCCCCCTTGTAACATCTCCGACAAATGCGGTACTGAATTTGTCAGAGAATTAACCCACGCAGGCTCCTGTGGAACCTGGGGAGGGGAAATAGGGAGACTGTGGGGTACCATCAGTTGTCTCGGGAAACCCTGCATGGGTGACGACACCACTGACTGCTGGGACAATCCCATCTGGGAAAACGCAGGTGGCGGAGCTAACTGGCCCACTTAGGTTGTAAGGGCCTTAGCGAAACAAGCCCAGGGAGGTTCCTGTACCGGAGCCGTGACAGTAATTGGCCGCGCCAATAAATAACACTGCCGACATAGCCCCTCTGCGCTACCCTCCTCCTCCGCTATTGGTACATTGCACTTAGTGCACATAAGCTGGAGAGGAAATTCACTCTCAGACATGATGGTAAGTATGTGACCCCTCTCACTGATACTTGTTAGTATAGTGGGAGAAACACCCTGCAATCACTGCACCGCAAAGGCTTTAGCAAAGTAAGAGCAGGGACAGTAAAATGGCTGAGAGTAGAAAGTGAAAGTACAGGCAGCAGAGCTAGCAGAAGTCACATACAATGCAGAAGAATCAATTCCCTGCACTATCAACGCTGTTTCTCAACTACACAGACAGAGTCTGGTAGGACACAGCGCTGCATACACTGACCTTAAGCCAACGGAGGAGAGGTATGCCGCGGGACCCAGACCACGATGCCACCGATCACAGCTTCCAGCAGCGTTAACCATGCAAAGATGGCCACCGAGGAGCAGAGAGGAGGCCGGCCTGGGGGAGGAGCGCTGCCACAGGACCAATCGGCAGCACAGAGGGCTGTGTGTAGCGGGGGAGGCGCCGGCTGTATACAGGGAAGGCGCGCTCCCCTGGCATGCAATTAACACCTGGGACGCCGCAGCGCTTGCCGCTCAGCTGCGGCCCGCTGTCCCAGGGGGATAGTGGAAGCGCAGGTTAGTACCTGGCTCCACGCTGCAGCCAGTCCCCAGGGAGCCCCCTGCCTGGGGACTATGGAACATGTTCTCAGCAGGGACCCACCGTGGAACCCCCGCTGCTTACCTGCTCCCCTTGAATCCGGCCATGGTCCGAAGCATCTGGGGTCACCGCTAGCCGTGACCCCAGATACTTACCAGCATCCCCGGATCAGTACCGGCGTTCTGGTACCGGCGGGGTGCAGGGGAGACGGCATGGGCGTCAGCAGTGACTGTCCATGCTGTACTCCCAGATGTGCAGCCACAGCTGCCTTGAAGAAACTTCAGGGGCTTTTCTTAGCCGCCCTCTAACATGTGCTCCGACTCCAAGCCGGGCACAAACTAAACTGAGATGTCTTGGCTCGGGGCCGTGGTATAGGTGGGGGACCCTAGTGCATCCTGGGAGGCTGATGCCTGTCCGATGCCTGACGTCATCACCTATACCCCAAGGTATCCTGTGGATACCCTATGGACCCTGATGTAGAAAAAGAAAAACAAAAACATCACCCATCCCAAATTAATGATAGCACAAGCATTCACAGCCTCGAATGACAATTGCACAATCAAAATCTGTCTGACTACAGTTCCATCCACTAACAATTCAACAAAGGATATTGTGGATTTTTTTGTGCATTTATTTACACAGTAGTGTTTTTTTATGTGCAATATGTATAATAGTTTTTATGTTAAAGTTGTGCTGGTCTATTTAATTACTTTTTCTTTCTTTTGCTAGAACCTAACTTTAATTTGCACATCCCCTATTAGTGGAATTGGCTACTATTTATGTGGTCGAATCTGCATCATTTTCCTCCTTTTGGTTGATTTAGAACAGTTGGTGGGTACTGAGAAAATACATTTACTTTTTTTTTTATTATTTTTGGATCTAGTAAGTGCCTAGGTGTTTTTGTGTTGTTGACAACCCACTTGTAAGATCCAACAGGAGTCAAAGTAATGTGTGATAATATGTTGACATTCAGCATGTCCACATTCATTATGTCGACACCATAATGATAACATAACCCTAACCCCAACTACAGTCTAACCCTATTTGCATACAACAACATTTTGATTGGCGATATCAATGTGAATTAACATTTTGTGGCCAGCCAAACGGATTTTGTTTGTTTCTCATTGCAGGGCAGAAAGTAATAAATTGGAAAGTGATAATCTACCAACCAGCTCCTAACAGTCATTTTTCAAACACAACCTGTAACATGACAGTTAGGAGCTGACTGGTTGGTAGTTTATCACTCTCTAGCACTTAGTACATCTCTCCCTGCACATGTTCCGAAGCAGAGTGTAGGAATCTACAGGTCGTATATAACTCCGTCACATTGCACATGCTCCAGAGCAGAGTGTAGGTATCTGCAGGTCATATATAACTCAGTCACATTGCACGTGCTCCAGAGCAGAGTGTAGGTATCTGCAGGTCATATATAACTCCGTCACATTGCACGTGCTCCAGAGCAGAGTGTAGGTATCTGCAGGTCATATATAACTCCGTCACATTGCACGTGCTCCAGAGCAGAGTGTAGGTATCTGCAGGTCATATATAACTCCGTCACATTGCACGTGCTCCAGAGCAGAGTGTAGGTATCTGCAGGTCATATATAACTCCGTCACATTGCACGTGCTCCAGAGCAGAGTGTAGGTATCTGCAGGTCATATATAACTCCGTCACATTGCACGTGCTCCAGAGCAGAGTGTAGGTATCTGCAGGTCATATATAACTCCGTCACATTGCACGTGCTCCAGAGCAGAGTGTAGGTATCTGCAGGTCATATATAACTCCGTCACATTGCACGTGCTCCAGAGCAGAGTGTAGGTATCTGCAGGTCATATATAACTCCGTCACATTGCACATGCTCCAGAGCAGAGTGTAGGTATCTGCAGGTCGGATGCAATTTTGCACCTGCATTTCTTATAGTGTATTAGGTTTTTAGAATTCGTGTTTTGGCGTGGCTAAGTAGCAAATTCCATGGCTTGCTAAACAGGGTTATTTGTCATGATTTGACGATAGGAGTATGTGGATGCATCTGTAGGTCGTAACAGGGCAAATCGCATGTGGGTTTACGTTTATCAATCCAAGCACACAGTGTGAGCACATGGATTTGTACAATTGTGCTTTGAGCGCGACTTGCGATCAACTCTGCATCTGCCCCTTTAAGCGAAATTATTAAATGCAATCAGAGTAAAATTGGTATAACCAGAATGTATGGTACAAACCTGGTGCAAGTACTATGCTGCCTTATCGGAAGGGTAACTGCAAGCAGCTAGAATGGTTGCTCCTTACAGCATCACTTAAGTTGATCTGGCAACTCATCATCATAGTTTAATAAACTAAAAAACAAAAGCTGCTGCACACAATGGCACAGTAATAGAACTTTTTCATTATTCAGTTCCTATTTGATGCCAAGAACTCATTAGCTCCAATTAGATGATAGGTTCTAGGTGCTTTCTAACCTAACGGCAGAAACAATGTAACAAGAGGCTGTCAGAGGTCTGTGCCAGGTAATGCTTCCTTACATTAAAAGAAGGTTTGCCACCTACTGGAAGATTTTTTTTTTTATAATTCTACAGTGCATAATGAGTTTGAGAACAACATGATTAATACATGAGAGATATCATCAGGAGTCCTTATTAAATTCTGCAAAGCCCCACTGGAAGTCAATGAAATTTCCAGACTTTATGGGTAGTGTAAACTTCGTGTGTCACGTTCTTTTTATGTAATCATTTATCAAGCGCTTAAAAATGAGTACGCAGTGCTACAAGACAAACATTTATAGTAATAAAAGCTTATTTAATAGAACTGTATAAATAATTTATGCCATGCAGAACTCTGATGACTGTTAAGGGCTGTGGGATTATTATTTTTTTAATTTTTAGAAAATCTAAATGCAGGGGTGGCAATTAGCTAATTTTGGGGTAGATATGATTTTAGTAAAGTGAACATGATCCGCCTTAATAAGAGGTGAAAGAATGCCACATATGCTTTTCACCAAATACAATGCTTAAGGGGCTTAAATTTTTTTGGGGGGAGCCGGTAGTTTTGCTCCTGTATAAGCAGAACACTGCGGAAGGAGCCCAAAGTATCTAGAAAGTATATGAGAGAACGTTGGCTGTGGAGAGTACAGAGGCCACCTGAGAGCAGGGTGATCTGATGTACTTCTAAGCACAGAGAGCAGAGCGCAGCTGGCAATAGGTGGTAGTGTGCATTCGCATGTGTCTATCTTGGAGGCATGTGTAGAGTTGGGAGTGTGGATTGTCATTGGGTGTGTGTGGTGCCCACAGCATGTTAATGTGCATGATGCATACTGAAGTATCCTATATGCAGATTTAATAGTTAGATTTAAACAAGTAGTGTTAAAATGATGTGTTGAACATTGTATATGGGATGTGCATAAAGATATAGTCAAGCATAAGCATTAAAATTGGATGTGTTGAAGAGCTTAGTGACTTTAAATGTGGCACTGTCATACAGTGGCACCATTCCAAAACTTCTGTCCATAGTCAACAGTCGGTGTGGTCATTGTGACGTGGAAACATTTATGAGTAAGAGCAGCTCTGGTGTGAAGTGGTAGGCTACATGGGCTCACAGAACATGACCAGTGAGTGCTGAAGTGTGTACAGCGTAATAATTGTTTGTCCACGGTTGCAACACTCACTACAGAGTTCCAAACTGCCCCTGGAAGAGAACGATTCATCAGGATTCTCATGGATTGGGTTTCCATGGCCGGGCAGTGGCACACAAGCCTCAGATCGCTATGCGCAAAGCCACATCCTCAGATTACAATGTGCAATGCCACCCGTCGGCTGGAATGGTGTAAAGCACACCACCATTGCACTCTGGAGCAGTGGCAATGCATTCTCTGGAATGACAAATATAAATATTCATCATCTGGCAATCTGATGTGTGAATCTGGATTTGGTAAATGCCCAAATGCATAGTGCTAATAGCAAAGCTTGGTCGGGGTGGTTTTTCATGATTTGGCAGAGTACTCTTTAGCTCCAGTGAAAGGAAATCCTAATACTACAGCATATAATGCCATTCAAGAAAGTTGTGTGCTTCCAACTCTGTGTAAGCCCTTTCATGTTCTCCATCACAATGCCCACATGCTGAAATTGAGGTCCATAAAAAAATAAATAAAACCCACTGGTTTTCCCGAATTTGGTGTGGAAGAACTTCACCGGCCTACACAGAGCCTCGACCCATCTCACTGAACACTTTCAGAATGAAATGGAACACTAACTGCGAGCTTTGCCTGATCACCCAACATCAGTGCCCAACCTCATAATGGAAGCAAACCACTGTAGTCATGTGCTAAAGTGTAGTGGAAAGTCTTCCCGGAAAAGCATAGGCTGTAATGGCAGTAAAGGAGGAACCAAATCCAAATTAATGCCCAAGGTTTCCAAATTAGATGTTCAGCAAGAACATATCAGTGTGATATTAGGCTGTCTGCAGACTTTTGGCTATATAGGGCCATATTCAATTTGAGGTGAAAAGTCAGTTGCCGGAATTTTCGCCGTCATCTGAGCTTTTCCTGGGGATAAAGTATCGGGCGCGTGCCCGCGTATCCCCGTATTCAATGTGGAATCGGCAAAAACGGGACCCGACGGAAAGGTAAGTTGCAAAAAGTCCTGTCACTTTAGGGGAAATCAGCCTGTCACTCCCCAAAAGATGCACAAACATGGGGGATCACTATGGGTACCCCCGAAAAACTGCTAAAAGGTATTTGGGTTTTTTAAGCGGTCTCTACAGGTGCTTTCAATGCATCTGTAACAAAGTGGTGAAGAATAGCATTTAGCAACATTTTAAAAAACAAAATAAATAGTACCATCAAATTTGGGGTACATGAAAATGGGTGCAGGCCTATTATTAAGTCCCTAAAGTGAACTTTAATAAAATCTTTAAAAATCCACCTGCCGCAACCAACCGAACTCAAAAAAAAACACCTGCCGCATACTTGGGGAGCCCCCATGAGTCTATTTCTCTATTTTGCTAGTTTATAAGTTTGTCTCACAACTTTTTTTTTCGCCCCCAAAACGAAGGCACATTTTTTGGGGTGTCCTATGGAATTTTTTACATTTTTTTTTACACAGAGCACCTTTAGGGGACATTCTAAGGGGTGCAGGGTACTTTTTTTTAAGTTTGTACCCCCAAAACCCCAATTCTGCACTTTTCGCAACTGAATATGGGGAAAAGTGAAAACGGCGAAAATGACATCATCGGTGATAAAGTATCGCCGATAACGAGTTTTCGCTGCCTAATTGAATATGGCCCATAGTCTATAAAATAAATACTTAAGACTGCATGGCATTTTAAAATATGCTGGAATTTAGTGGTAATTTATAAAATATGGGATTACACACCCCATACTTTACATTATGTCTATTACTAGGATGTAGTTAAGATCCCGACGGCCGGAATGCCGGCGCTCAAAATACAGTCAGCAAAATCCCAGACCCCCAATTAATGTCATCCCGATGGTATTAAGTCTAGGGGGAAGGTTAGGTTTATGGTTAGGCACTAGAGGGAAGTTTAGGCTGCGGGGCAAGAGGCTTATAGCTTTTTCCTCTGGGGGGGGGGGCTTAGGCTAGGAAAAGGTGGGTTAGGGGGAGGGTTAGGGGTTTGTATACTAACCTTCAGGCATCGGAATGCCGCTGTCGGTATTCTGACCCCCGGAAATCCATACCTAACCCCCATACCTGTGACCAAACAAAGGCACAAGACTGTAGGCCGACTGCTTTTATGCAGGTCACAGAAAACTAAAGTGACTGCTGATAAAGATCTGTGTACACAAATACATACATTTATTACTGTAAATAAAAGGGTATGGAATTATAATTTATATTGGTTTTGAACGCTTTGGTATTATAGGGATAGAACGCAACTAGCACAATATAACAGTACAGACATTCCAAATAAAACCAAGGGGGCTGTCCTAAGCCACTGATGTGTAAAGCCCAACAGTAAATCAAAGACAAGATCCCCAAAGCATGACAACAAATATCACTATAATAGCACAAAAATGACAGAATTGACAGCTTTTAAAATGACTAGGACCAGCAGCAGACAATGCTGAGTCAGACGGCATCACCTTAGCATCTCTGACTGGTGGCCTGTCAGTACACAAGCTCCAGAGCTTTGCTTTAATTCTAGGACGTGCATCATTTTACCACAACCCTTACGTATCATAAGACTTTGCGGATTGCACCGAGGATACTGTTATTAACTTCTCTCTGAAATTGATATAGTGGGATCATGAATTACTTTGCCATATAAATGAAAGAAACTAGAGGTTGCTGAGGGGCGAGACATTTATCACTGACATGGCTACACAATCTAAGCAGGCCAGGATATTAATAGCCTGAGTGCAGACTAGACATGGAAGAGGACGGCAAGTGATCAAAGCTTAGAACAAAATAAATAAACACAATTATATCAAATAATATAGATTTTTTTTTAATAATTACATTATTATAATATAATAAATAAACACAATTATATCAAATAATATAGATAATAATTACAATATTATACTATAATAAATAAAATAATTATATTATAAAATAATAATAATATATAGATATATTTTTTAAATGTGTTCCAATCATGACTGCACGAGAATAATAGAGAGTGGGACTGCTGTAAAAGGCTTGAATAACAATAACAGTATATTCCATTGCGCTTTACAAGTAGGAACAAAACAGTAACAAAACAAGACAGCGTAATAACAGACAAAGAGGTAATAGGGCCCTGCTCGCTAGCTTACAATCTACAGTATACGGTTGAACTAAAAGCAGGACTGTTGTGCAGATGCATCTAATGCTTTGCAGAGCAATGTCCTCTAGGTTATCTCATCACTAGTGATTAAATAGAAAATAATTTCTAAAAAACATGACTAGTGTAACATTTAGGTAACTGGAGATTAATTATTCCATTCAGTGACAAGATGTTGAAAGCCAGTAACAACATATATCATAGTGTAGCAGTAACCATTTGCTAATCAGCCTTGTGAAAGTTAACATAATAAATAAATATTCCATTGCTTGCTAAATGATACAGGTATATTTGCAATGTTTGTATCATGTCATAAGTCCAAACGGTCCTTAATTAAGAGATACAGATGTGTCCACATACATTTATCCTGTGCGCTACAAATCGCGCTACACAACACGGGAGCTCTGTGTGTGTCTCTGTAGCGCTGAGCATCTTTTCATGCGACTTTTACCTTCACAGGCATGCTGCATATCATTTTAATCAGCAGTAGCTGCATGTGCATCCTATTCACATCGCTGTGCGAATAAGACACATTTGAAGGTAAAAAGTCACATAAAAAGACGCTGTACAGGGGCCTATTCACCATTACATAATTATCACTAGTGATAAGCATGTTTGAAACTTGCTGCAAGTTTAAATTTTTTTTTTATTTTTTTTTAGGTATTCATCATGCCTCATGAACAAAAGTATCACTTCCGAAAAACTGCTCTTTTTGCGGAGTCAGCTTTTTGGAAAAGTGATACTTTCCCCATGCAGCTGAGGTATCCATAAGGATTTCCTTGCTGCGTATCTCTCCCCCCTCCCCAGCCGCCAGTGTCTAACCAGACCCCCATTCCCCCTCCCCCTGCAAGCATTGGTGTCCAAACCACCCCCCTTGCGCATGCAGCCGCCGGTGTCTTTCCCGGCGCACCCGCCCTCCTCACCACTGCTATTGTGGTCTGTTAAACCCCCCCCCTTCCTGCCGCCGCACATTCAGGCACACGCTACTACACAAATACCAGCCGCAACTCCGGCAACAGACGTACGAGCAGACGCATCACCGTCCACCTCTGAATCAGACCCTTTGTCCTCATATGAACGGACAATTGAGTGGCACTAACAAACCAACAGACTGCAGGGTACACAATGTGGCAAACTATGCAGAGAACCTATGTTACTGTGCTCCCTGCAGAACTATCTTATTGAGCGTCCCAAGAAGCCTCATGGAGCAACAATCACCTGGTCAGAAAGGATCACTAAGAAGGGTAGCACTAAGACAAACCCTTTCCCAACACATACAACTAAACTTCAGATATTATATATTTGCTTTTTTTTGGTTACTGTAAGGGACATCTTTGTCCTGGCCTATAAACCCATGGTACGCATCATCTTCTCATATAGATCCTCCGTTGTCATACCTCTAATATTTTCTGAGTTAATTTAAAAAGTTTAGACAGATAACCAATAAAGTGCCCTATCTCAGCATTATCAGCCAAAGGTTCACATTAATGCACATCACTGGCTCACACTGTCATCTGATGTATATTAACTTATATTGAGAGGCTGAACTATTTAACTGGTAGCATGAGAAAATTGCCAGTGGAATATGACCTGGTCAAAGACACTCTTGATTCGACTAGGATTGCAATTCTGTCTGGCCTCTTAAGCCGCATACACACTGGAAGATAATGTTGAACAATATATCGTTCACTGTCTATGCAGTAAACAACGGGCAATGTGCGCTCCCTCGTGTCGTTAACGATATCCCCAGTCGTCTGACCATGTAACTCAATCTGGGGATAGCGTTAGCGATGCCATGCTGCCAGAGGCAGCATGGCCCCGCTCCCCCCCAGCCGTCATTGCCATCATCGGCAAGTGTGTATGTACTTACAGATGCCGACACCCCCACCGGGCCCACAGCTGCCTCTCACTGGACACATCGTCCAGTGTGTATGCGCCTATACATAGAAACCAACTGGCACTGGCAACAATGCTTCATTACCTCAACACCACCAATTAGTATACAGTATACAAAGTTAAAACAGTTATAGTCTGGATCCTCTGAACCATGATCTATGTGGGAATTACCATGTCCAGTTTCAAAGGCCACTGCAGGAATTAGTCACCACGAAACGGGCTTCTTGATGCATGGGAGGGGATGTAGTTATAATACAGACAGTCGGAATGCCAGCACTTAGAATTCAGGCGCTGGAATCCCGACAACTGGCACCATACTGGCACCGTCATCCCAGCGGTAAGTAGTGGGGTTAGGGGGAGGGTTAATCACTGGGGGGAGGGGGCGAGGGTTAGGATACTTACCGACAGGTGTCAGTATCCTAACCCTGTCGAGATTCTGGCCGATGGGATCCAAAGCGCCGGCATCCCGCACTCAAACAGATGGGAGCTTTTCTCCACCAAGCTGTTGCTAGATGGCAACTTCACATAGAACAAGACAGGGTTTACAGGAATCTGGAGAGTTTGGCGAATATCTACAAGTGAGCTTTGCAGACTATAGATTCCTGTTTACTATAAGCTTGCTGCTGAGTTGTCACAGTTCCCCTCAACTTGTCAAGGATGTTTTAGGGACATTGCTTCAAAACCACCCTGAGAAAATGATTAATAGCACAAGGTGATTTAATCTGCAGTCTAAGTGTCTAAGCAAGGCTATTACCTGCTCATTAAAATTAAACCTCTGTAATACCCGGTAGATTACACACTCAGTTGCGTATTCTGTAGAAAAATAAAAGATTTAACAATCATGAATGTGAAGGACTAACAGGGATTCAGAGATGCCAAATAATGGTAATAAGATGCACGGCCGCAGAGCCTAACCTTCTAGAGGTATGTATGGCAGCTTAGTTTCATTGCCCAACTTGAAATAAACAGACAAAGTAATAGGCCTTTCTGTCACATTATTGCTTAGGTCACAGGTCCATTAGAGTCTTTATGCCACAGCTGAAACATTGCTGTCTCCTTAGTACTTGGATTATCAAGCAGCACATTTCCAAAGCTTATTGAAAAGTGACTTGTGTAAAAGACTCTTTTTAGTGCTCTGGCACACAACCCCAGACAGGGATAAAAAGGCAGGGATAAATACAATGTGAATTATAAGTAGACAGCACATAAAATAAGGTGAATGCAGGGTTTGGAAATGAGAACAAATCACAATGCAATAGAAGAAAAAAATGATTTAAATACATTAATATTTAAAGGGATGAGATAAAAGCAGTAGGAGGCCAGTGGCATTAAACACAAGGACAGGACTTAACACCTACTCGAGTCGTAGTCATTATACTAAACGTGCACGGAATTTAGAGCATGCGCATATATATATATATATATATATATATATATATATCTATAGTGTGTGTGATCTAATTGCTAAATATATGTGTATATATATATATATATATATATATATATATTGTGTTAAGGTCGGGGTAGGGCGTCCCTCTCCTGGGGTAGATGGACATCACTTTACTCAGCCAGTAAATAGCACTCCAGTCGTGGATTTCCGTATAAGCTGGTCGGACCCAGTCTTTATTGGGCAATATCAATAATCAAGAAACAAAACATAAAATAAGCCCTAGCCTGGCTGGGCACTAACTAGACAGTAAGTTCCATCACTACAGAACACTAAATAAACCCCCGTCCACAGTACCTTCTGGTTTGTAGCCAACAGTGTCTCAGAGCAAACTAACCTGCGGGCCTGCTCTCCCAGGTATCAGACACTCAGCCCTCACTAAACCCAGCATAAATCAGCCATTTTCAGGTGCAAGTCCTAATGAGCCTGCTACCAGGCTAAAAGGCCCAACACCTGGAGTGGCCTGTGGATGGAGCCCTCCCTCTCCTCACATCCACACCTCCAGGACCCATTCCGGCTTTTCACAGAAACAGACATTTCTAGTCTGCTTTATCCAACAGACTTCTCCTGGGGGTTTTAAAAGACATAAGACAGGAATCTGGGACAGATATATAGGCCATTGCACACTTCTCCAGTGCTTCTATCACAATATATATTATATATATATTATATATATATATATATATATATATATACACACACAAACACACACACATATATACACACACACAGCCACATAAATCCGCACTCACATCTTCATGATACAGTAAAACGATGGGGTGCTCCCCTCTGGAACCGATCCCAGGTCCAGATAGACACAGACAATGGTAGAAAGGGGCACTCACCAGAGCAGGTATCGGCAACAAAGTATTTTATTGCTTACATATCCAATATAGGGTCATGTCAACGTTTTGGTCAAAGCTGACCTTTATCAAGACAAGCATCCATGCATCAAAGTAACATCTTTAGCAAAACTGTGTGAATTACAGCATCAGCATATTTATTTACCACCAGTTATTTATATAGCACACACATATTCCGCAGCGCTTTATAGAGAGTATTTGTCCATTCACATCAGTCCCGGGCCCCAGTGGAGCTTACAATCTATATTCCCTACCACAGACACACACACTAGGGTTAATTTTTAACCTACCAGTATATTTTTGGAGTGTGGGAGGAAACAGGAGCACCCGGAGGAAACCCACCCAAGCACAGGGAGAATATACAAACTCCACACAGGGCTGTAGTTGGAATACACACACGCAAATGTGTCCTTGCTTATCTAGCCTCAATATACCATGCAGCGCGATATGCCATGTGTGAGTGAGTCTTCAGGTCCAGGGCAACTCTGCCAACATAGGGGCGCCTTATTTTGGCCGAAAATGTGTCTAAAATGCAATGTGATGCTACTAGGACACACCAGGAGACTGCACTGATTAATTCGATATGTGACACTTGTATATTTGTGTGCGCCTGAGACTCTGAAGTGAACTGGCGTGGAAAAAAGCTGCCATAGTTTAGTGCCCCCAGTTCATGTTATTTCACACTCTAGTGCCTCCAGTTCATAGTATACCAGACTGTGCCTCCAGTTCATATTATGACACATTGTAGTGTCCCCAGTTCATACTGTGCAACATTCCAGTGCCTCCATTTTATATTTTGCCACATTACAGTGCCCCCAATACATTATAATATCCACTGCCCACATACCTTATCAGTATAATATACACAACGCAGCTCTTACCATTATAGCATCCAGTACACACTACTCACAGATAATGGAATGTTACACCATTTGGCAACATTATCCTACATAGAATAGAAGTCTGGTAAGAGATTATATACCATTGACCCCTAATGATATCTCACCTTATTTGCTGATGACGGCGCTTTATTGTAAGTGCTTTATTCCTTTTGCCTGATTTTGAACTTAAACAACAGCCAAAGCATTGAGGGCTGAGAAGAATGCAGTTTTTAGTGAGTGTAAAGACAGGGGAGGAGGGGATGGGGACAAACTAGCTCATATTTGAGGGGGGATACTACCAAGAAATGCACTTTGAATGGATATCTTCTTAATTTCGGCACACTGTCTAAACCCCACCCCCAGCTCACTTCACTAAGGCTGTAACCAAGGAGAAGCCTACTTTCCGACAGTGCTCACTGATGAGCTCAGCTGTGCCAGTATGGGTGAAATGGGAGCGCTGGAGATGGATCATATCAGTGTGGAGCTTCACTGATGGGGACAAATAGAGACCACCACCTATATGAGTGCTGACAAGTCCCCTTTCCAGGCCAGGCAATGGGCTGGACCCAAATGCTTAACAGGCTATATCGGGAACCTGGTAGATAACTATACAACTTGGTTGCAAGAGATCCGGGCTCCCTAAGCAACCCCTGCACCTATTATAGCTATGCCCATGGTGGCAGTGAAGTAGGATATGTTGCTATGGGATTGTGATGGTGTTGCTGCAAAGGTGCTTCAGGGAGAAAGAGGAATGTGTTGCTGCATGGGATGGCCACATCCCGTTGGTGGTGCACATAGTTTTGCTGCACTGCACACACATCTGTCTTCATAGGGACCTTTAAACAATTCCGCAAGGCATTTCCCACTAGGAACATATTTGTATTTTACATGTCTTTATTTTATTGTGGCCCCTTCAATGAATGTTATCTCCCAATGTGGCTTTCGGACTGGAAAAGTTTGTGCACCCTTGGTCTGCCATGTTGCTGTGAAAGAGAATGAATTTGTGCTATGCAGACACAATGTATATTCTGGGGTTCACTACAAACATTGACAAATCACTCTGTTTCACAGACGGGAGATGGGGTGGCAGCCAGTACCTTTCTTTTGGGGCATCTTATGGTGGGTACAAACCTGACCGATATATACGTGCATATCATATGTTCTGCCTGCAGACTGCCCGATTCGTCGTGACTCACGTCACTACTGGGTGGGCATTTACATGCACCCACCCAGTTGAGCCATCAATCACTGCTGGCCCGTACATCAAGTGTACGGGCGGTTGGCTGACCGCACGTATACACATCACAATGCACCAATATATCTTCAGATATATTGGGCATCAGCTGTGTAGCACAGCCAACGCGATATGTCTGTGAACGATATCGCTGGTACACACTGGCCTATGGACACACAAAATATCGCCCGTTCAATTGAATGTGTCAGACAGTGTGTACCCAGCATCAATCTGCTCCATCCAAACATTAGAGTCAATTTTATTTAATTGTTAATTCATCTAAAAGAAAAAATTCGAAAGTGTTGGAAGGTGAACTGTGGCTTTGAATACAGAGGAACATCTTTGTTACTAAGTGAGGTCAATCTATAAAAGTCCCATTGGTTTTTTTTTTATTTAAGTAAATAAATATGTCTGAAATAACTGTAGTAACATGGCAACAACTTGCCAGGTTAGGAAGAAGGTGCTCCTGTAACAGAGCAGGCAGCGTATGAATGACAGCTTCAGTCTTTCTGGCAGAAATCATTTATTTATAAGGCGGCACAGTCAGAGACACAAGTCATAAAAATAGCAGATAAAAACATAACTTGTACATACAAGGCTGACAGTGGGTAGAGAGGGCCGTGCTCAGGAGAGCTTTTATATTTTGGATTCAAAGGAGTTTATTTATTAAGCGTTGGGTTCTAAAACCTGGTGCTTCCGATCATGTTTATTCCCAAACTTTAAAAGGGCAATGTTTTTACTAGCAAAACTAGGCTAGTAAAAGCATTGCATTTTTAAATTTTGGGCATAAGCACGATCAGAAGTATATAAATCCCAAAAAGTCAAATAAAAGGGGCAGGGTCAGTGGTTATACAGCAGTCTAATGACTGCAGTCTCAGCTGTTTAGTCTGCATTAAGGAGCTATTATTATGCAGTTGGGAGGTAATACTCCAATACATTATACTTTCTAGTAGTGCAGCAGTTGAACAGTTCATTATTTATACTATCCACAATTCCACAATTCTTCCATGCTTCCCAACAATCCCGATTTTGGCAGGACAGTCCCAATTTGAGGGCTTTATCCCGCTGTCACAATAAGGACTGCAATGTTGCAATCTACTCAGCGGTGGTGATTGCAAGGGACAGGAGGGGGAGAATGCGGTTTATGACTAGAATAAAGGGCTGCAGGGGACCTGTGACGTAACGCCCACGTGACCCTGCATGAAAGGGGGAGGGGCGGGAATGCTAACAGGGGACCAAAAGTGTCCCCTCGCGGGCTCGCTATGCTTCGGGCACGGTGGCTCGCTACGCTTGCCACAAATATTTATTCCTTCTCTATGCCCTAGTGGATGGTAATGCAGGAGCGGTCCAGCCTTCCTGCAGCGGTCACGTGGTTGATATTTGCCACAGAGGTCCTTTCTGCACATAGGATCTAGCATCAACCGAGAAGGGGAAGCCTAGCCTTTTTCAGCGCTAGTCACGTCCCTGTGGTGTGGCCATGCCGACTGACATGGAAACGCCCCCTCACACCATAGCCACTCCCCCTTTACAGATCCAGCTGCGTACAATATTTGGAGGCAAGTGCTTCATATCTTAAAGGGTCA
The DNA here is from genome assembly GCA_031769625.1 of Taudactylus pleione. NCBI lineage: Eukaryota > Metazoa > Chordata > Amphibia > Anura > Myobatrachidae > Taudactylus > Taudactylus pleione. Next base: position 39,829,780 of record JAUIMM010000031.1, read on the forward strand.
ATTGTGGGTACAGTGGTGCTCTAGTGGCTGCAGTGTGCCGTTCCAGGCACCCTGCAAGCCACATGCAGTGTGGCACAGACTATGTGGCAGAATCACTTGCACACCCCTATTTATGGCTTTGGATATGCCATCCGTTCTTTGTTAGCTTTAAAATAAAGTTAAGGTCATAACTGATACAGCGACCTGCATGATTCTGGCAAAAATAAAATTGGGAAGAGAAATCTATAATAGAAGTGTGTTATGCAGCTTAAAAGTAAAAGTAGGTGAACACATAAAACGCATATATATATGATATAAAGGATAGCCTATTACAGCAAACAAATGATATCCCCGGGCCCATTATAACATATTGATGCACTGTGATATATTAAATGTGGCTGGCAAATAATAAGGAAATCTTTCGGATACACAGACACAATTATACTTAGAGAAAGGTAGGATATTGTGGAAGACAGTTTAGATTAACGACAATTGGCTAGAATTTGGAACAAAAAATGATGCATTTGATACAGTTTCTAGGCAGAAATGCCTTTGCTAATGGTTTAGGTTTAAAACACAATAGCATGAGTAAATGTAAAACTAAACGTAAGACTCAAAAACAAACATAAAACCTATAGAATCAAGAATCATCCACGATAATGCTATGACCTCAGGTTTAATAAAACTTTAATAACTTTTACTATATGGAGCATTTTTTCCTCACCTTGAAAATAAGGTTATTTGTATAGAAAAGATAAATGATTTTTAAGGGTATCTAAGCACAAGCTATATTCCAAAGGGGTACACCCCGTCACCCTGTTTTAAGCTTCTGTGCAAAAATCTGGCAAGCAACAGTGGTGGGTTAAAGGTGCCCAGAAAACCACCCACAAGACTACTCTTAATCATTAATATATTATGTTTAATACTTGTTCTGACATTTCTGGCAATAGACAAACACTTCCACTCAGTCCTTTTCCACAATATTGTACACAGTGTAAAAGATTATGACATTGCCTTTTGGAGAAGGACAATTTTGGCATATGTTGTCATAATTTTACCCATGCCTATGGCCATAGCTATTGAAATAGCTTAGTTAGTAATGGGGTATGCATTGCATACTGCATGCATTATCCATGGCTCCTGTCCAATCAGCTGCTGCTTATAGTCAGGGCCGGCTCCAAGGGTCGGAGCGCCCTGTGCCGGTTCTCTACAGTGCGCACCAACATCGCACGTGGCCAAGCTGTGCGTAACCAAAAATTGGGGCATGGCCTAATTGCCATAGGCCACACCCCATACATGACATTATTTGGAGGGGGGAGCCTCACTAGCTGGGCTTCCACCAGCCCTCTCCCGTCACTGAATGGATGTCGCGCACATGCGCGCAGCATCCACTCAGACTCCGGGGTCTGGCACCGCCGCACAGCTGTGGGGGTCCCCAACCTCCCGATTTGACCACACGCGGGCCACTGAAATAGGGATGTTGGTGAGGGGTGCGCCCTCTATGGGTGGCGCACCTGTTCGAACGCACTGGTCGAACACCCCTAGAGCCGGCCCTGCTTACAGTAAAAAGAGCTGGAATTTTTTATATCCTGTATAGCCTTAATGGCAGCTCTCTCCTCTACAAGATAACAAAATGGTTGCACTTTTAGCTGTATAAAAGTAAAGGAGGTTGATTCAAGAGTTCCCTGGTAGTTCAGTCATTGGCCTAGTAACTAAACGTGGTGTCCATTTCTGGAAAAGGCTTCTCTTTCCTAATCTCACATTAGTGCTTCTGCACCATTAATGGTTTTTATTTCCCAAGGTGAACTCCAGAAATTCTCTTATATCACAGATTTTGTTGAGGGCAGAACACCACACCAGGTACTGCCTTACATATTGACTGCCCCATTTTACATCAACGTCCTGGAACGCTATAAAGTGATTACAGGCTCTGACGTGCTAACTGCCCCTGGTTTGTGGCTTCTCTATTACTCCAGCATTCCTGCCTCAAAATATAAAATAAACATCTCTGTATCTGCCCCAATATTTTCTCAGGTCTTTATTTTTATATTATTAATGATGTCCCCAACTTTAAATATGTACTGTATACCGTACATAAGTTATGTTGAGGTACTGTATGATAGCATATACGTTATATAGGAGCAGTAGAAAGTATAATTAATCAGGCAGTCTTTATTTCTGTACAAACAGGATCAAACACATGCTGCAAACTTAACATGCTGCTTCCAACATGAAGTAGAAAAAAGAAGGAACATCTATAGGAGCTGAACACTGATGGCATCTGCATGTACAATAAACCATACTTACCTACTCTACTGGAAGGTACGGGAGACACTGAATTTTTCAGGTAGTCCTTCGCACCCCAGGAAGAGTGGGTGGATCTCCCGCATCCCGCCCACTTCCTAGCTAAAATAATGCGATTTGTGTTATTTTAGACGTGCCGAATTCTTAGGGAACCGTGATATGCAGTATTTTGCCGCGATAGGGGCGGTGCCTAATGATGTAAGAACACGGCCTTTAGAAGTGGCCGTCTTCATCTCCTCTTCTGGCTACTCTCTAGGCTTCTCCCACAGGCGCAACAAAAAGTAGTCAAGTATGTAATAAATACAGTTGAGAACAGTGGTTGCAATCTCAAAATGACACATGTCTAACAAAGTATCATAATATGTATTGTATTACAATATATGTATGAGAAGGGCCAAAACTAATTTTTGTCACCCGAGGCGACACCATAATTTGGCGCCCCCCCAAAAAAAAATACAACAGAGGACGAAGACGGTGTGTGGTTTTGTGACACAGTAATGCCCCTTACAACACATTATGCCACACAGTAATGTCCCTTACAACACACTATGCCACAGTAATGCCCCATACAACAAATTATGCCACAGTAATGCCCCATATACATTTATGCCACAGTAAGGCCCCATATACATTATGCCACAGTAAGGCCCCTTACACATTAAGCCACAGTAAGGTACCATCTCCGTTCTCTTACCTGCCAGGGACATGCGGTGGGTAAGCTCGGGGTGGCGCGGGATGGAGCTGCCACACGCTGGGGAACTGTCAGTACTGCCATCACTATAATGCGAGGGATTGCAACCGGCACCACATTAGACTGACTGTGTCTGTGCCTCTCAAGGCCGGGATGCGGCTCAAAACCCACAAGAGCAGCAACCTAGCCTCCCGGCAGCCTCTCCCCTTAGCCCTCCCTAGTTGCAGCCCTGCTATGTGCTGTGCCAATCTATGAATGGGAACATAGGGCCTGATTCAGACCCGGTCGCAAGCGCTGAGCGCTCGCAGCCGGCTCATTCGTGCGCATGCATGAGACCCGGCTAGCGACGGGCAATCCGTCGCTCCGGGTCTCGCACCAAAGGGGGCGAGCTGTCGATGTTGAGTGACAGCATGCCCCCTTTGGTAGGTGGGCCGGTGGGGGTGGCTGCCCAAATGGAGGCGTTCCCATGAGAACGCCTGCCGTTTGGGGGTGATGTCAGTGGAGAGATTCCGGCTCTGTTAGAGCTGAAATCTCTCTGGGGCTTGTGGCCAGGAGATCCTACCACAAGGGTCTCGTCGCAAGCCCGATGGTCGCGTTGGTCTTGACCGTCGCAAGCCCGATGGTCGCGATGGTCTTGACCATTGCGACCATCATCATGGCCGCTCACTATAGCTGTGGGTGGTCACCCACAGCTATGCGAGCGGCCAGGAGGCCGCACAAAAAAGAAAAAAAAAACGCCCTGATTCAGAGCGAGCGCTCTTTCAGAACATCCGGCTCTGAATCAGGGCCATAGATCAGAGTTGGGAGACAGTCCGAGAAGTCCAAAAGCACTGGTCAATGGAAAGTTGTTAGCAATATGAAAAAGATAATGCCATTAGGTCATCTGCTGTGGTTAATATACCAGCTTCCGCTACTACCATTAGAGACACCAGTGACATCTTTTGCTGCTCAGTGTATAAGATGCAGACAATGGACATTTCCTCAGGAACTAAGATCACTTGGAAGCTGTCTAACAACTGGAAAGTGTGAGCTGTTAAAAATGCAAAAAGCTAATTGGGTCAAATCTTTAGAGAATCCAAACTTCAACCTCAGCTAATTGGTTAGAAACAACAAAAGACTTCTATTTTTAGCTATCACAGAAAGAAAAAATAGGTTTCTTTTAGGCTAGAACCAAAACAAAATAAAAAACAAACTGTAGCCCAAGGTCAGGCAGATAAAAGATTAACCCATTCAGGTTTGATAACCATTTTTCCCATGCTGGATCCATTTCCCATTTTTCGTTAAAGAGAGCAATTTTTCAGGTTTATGTGGAATGTCACTATTTCATTCTAAAATATCATCTTCAAGAGAAGAAGGTTCACCGTCCCCATTTTCAATCTCTAAACCTAATACAGAGATTTATATTCCTCACTCCTACCATGCTCTCTTAAATTAAGAGGCGTAATTACCAGCAGCGCTTGCTGCAAACGAATAAAGCACCAAGGGAGCGGAGATTGTCAATTCCAGACGCAGAGACACAGAAAACTCCCCACCTCCCTGATATCCCTCTAGCTGGAGGTGTCTGGCTATCCAGGCAGATGCTGTCTTCACTTTTATTAGCAACAATTGTTTGCAAGTAAAATCTCCAGCCAGACGCCTGCATGGAGGGAGACGAAGACTCACAAACACACAGAAACTTTAACATGAGATGGCTGGTAGCGAGGGCTGTCTAGCCTGCCAACTATTAGCTGAATGTTTGGGACTCTAAAAAAAAAAAAATGCGCAGTTTAACTCTGCTGTAATGGGTGACAACTGCCAACGTTTAATACAAACAGAACAATGGGATTTGTCAAGATCCACAGACTATAGAGAGTTAAGGGAAGACAGTAATGCGCAACAAGAGAGCATATGCTCTGGAGTTAACGCCGTCTGTCCGCAGGCTGTGCAGCGGTGACCTTGCTAAGCTACATTTGATATTAATATATAAAGCAGGCTGTGTATTACAGACCTACTTCCAGCAGCTTTGGAGCTATACGGTATTGGATCACCCGCTACGGAGGCCACTGCTTCGCTCTACTGGTGGCTGATGCATGAGTGAAACCTTGTTTATGCCGTCAAAGCCGCAAAGGTGCGTCACAGTCCAGGTGCCCGCTGTTCCGCATAAGTAGTATAGCAGAGCGGGGGCATCAAGAGGGGAAGGACAAGTATAAAATGCATACAATTGCTTTAGTTCACTTTCTTGCAATTTAATTTGAAAACAAAACTCTTTTTATTCTAGGTTATTTTGTGCAAATTGTCTTTGCCGTGTCGGGAGGTAAAAGCAAACGAATGCGGTTTTCTGAAATTCCGAAGTATTCATAAAACATGAAAATGGTGTAATTTGTGTGGGTACCGCATAAACAAATGACTGATACTGACACTGGAATGTGACCAGCCAAAATAAACCCAGCACATAGCTGAGAACAGCGTCAACGCCAAAGAGGTTAAATAAGATTCCCCATGTCACCGAAGATGGCCAACCAGGCAATAGTCATCTGTGGCGAAAGGCTTCTTAAATAGTGAGAAATCCGATCTGAAGAAAAAACACCCATTATAAAGCACATCTAGGGCGTATCTCCCTATAATAAATAGGCCCCTCCAAAAAATAAAATATTGAATATTGTTCATGTTCTAGATTTATCACTAGATGTAAAGTTGTTCTTTGTCCTGTCGTTGTGCAGAACAAGAACCTCTGGTACCCAGCAAGAAAGATAGGCATTGTAGTGGGCTAATGTTGAACAGGACACTGTATTCAACAGCTACGTACCAGACTTACTGTAAACTGAACATAAAATGACTCTAGCTTGGGGACGGACCTTGTCTGACCAGGACAATGTAACAGATTACCAGTTGGCATTTAGACAAAAAAATTTAACCACCTATAATTTTAAAAAAAATTATCTTTACAGGAAATAAAATACCCATGATTTGTATGTGGCTATCAGATGATAATGATCTTATAAACTAGAACTTCATAAAATTGTCCCATGAATATTTATTGACCTACATGGACAATCCTTATTTCACAAATAAGGCATTATATCTGCTTACTTGCCTGTATAAGGCTGGCCACACACGGAACTACAAGAATTTCAACCAGCCAACTAGTAATCCCTGGGATTCTGTTAGGACAGTCACAATTTTGTAGGACTTTTCAGTACAGAATTTCTTCCAACATATGGACCAAAAACTGGGGGATGACAATTTGGTCCCGTGAGTATAGCACCAGAGTCTCCAAGTGGAGGTTTAAGGGTCTGACCCACTTTTGCCAACAAGCCGTTTGATGTGTATTTCTTATAATAGTTTGCATTCTCTAGCCCTATTTTGCATACAGTGCATCCGGAAAGTATTCACAACGCTTCACTTTTCCCACATTTTGTTATGTTACAGCCTTATTCCAAAATAGAACAAATTCATTTTTGTCCTCAAAATTCTACACACAATACCCCATAATGACAATGTGTAAAACATTTTTTGAGATTTTTGCAAATTTAATTAAAGAAATAAAACTAAAAAAAAAAATCACATGTATATAAGTATTCACAACCTTTGCTCAATACTTTGTTGTTGCACCTTTGGCAGCAATTACAGCCTCAAGTCTTTTTGAATATGATGCCACAAGTTTGGCACACCTATCTTTGGGCAGTTTCGCCCATTCCTCTTTGCAGCACCTATCAAGCTCCATCAGGTTGGAAAGGAAGCATCGGTGCACAGCCATTTTCAGATCTCTCCAGAGATGTTCAACCGGATTCAAGTCTGGGCTCTGGCTGGGCCACTCAAGGACATTCACAGAGTTGTCCTGAAGCCACTCCTTTTTATATCTTGGCTGTGTGCTTAGGGTCGTTGTCCAGCTGAAAGATAAACAGTCTCCCCAGTCTAAGGTCAAGAGCGCTGTGGAGCAGGTTTTCATATAGGATGTCTCTGTACATTGCTGCATTCATCTTTCCTTCTATCCTGACTAGTCTCCCAGTTCCTGCTGCTGAAATGGCCTGGTGATGATAAGGTGCCTGGTTTGCTCCAAACATAACGCCTGGCATTCACGCCAAAGAGTTCAATCTTTGTCTCATCAGACCAGAGAGTCCTTCAGGTGCATTTTGGCAAACTCCAGATAGGCTGCCATGTGCTTTTTACTAAGGAGTGGCTTCCGTCTGGCCACTCTAATATACAGGCCTGATTGGTGGATTGCTGCAGAGATGGTTGTCCTCCTGGAAGGTTCTCCTCTCTCCACAGAAGAATGCTGTAGCTCTGACAAAGTGACCATCGGGATCTTGATCACCTCCCTGACTAGGGCCCTTCTCCCCTGATCGCTCAGTTTAGACGGCCGGCCAACTCTAGGAAGAGTCCTGGTGGTTCCGAACTTTTTCCATTTACGGATGATGGAGGCCACTGTGCTCTTTGGGACCTTCAAAGCAGCATATATTTTTCTGTACCCTCCCCCAGATTTGTGCCTCAAGACAATCCCATCTCGGAGGTCTACAGAAAATTCCTTAGACTTCATGCTTGGTTTGTGCTCTGACATGCACGGTCAAGTGTGGGACCTTATATAGACAGGTGTATGCCTCTCAAAATCATGTCCAATCAATTGAATTTACCATAAATATTAAGCTGTAGGAACATCTCAAGGATGATCAGTGGAAAAAAGGATGCACCTGAGCTCAATTTTGAGCTTCATGGCAAAGGCCGTGAATACTTATGTACATGTGATTTCTAAAGATGCATACACACACGATTTTTTGAACGATTATCGATAACTATATCCTTTATCGTTCAATTGTTGAAAAAATTGTTCACTTGCTGAGTTAAAACGATGAATGATTATCGTTCATGCACGTTCACGTTTGTAGTTTAGTCAGACTGACCAACTGAACGATTTTCATTAAGGGAATATGCAAAAATCGTTTGTAGTTAAAAAAATCGTTCATTACACTTTAAAAAATCTGACAGATAACTGACAGAAAATCGTTCATAAAATCGTTGGTAACAAAATCGTTGTGTGTGTATGCAGCTTTAGTGTTTTTTTTTTTTTTTTTTTTATTAAATTTGCAAAACTCTCAAAAAGAAAATGTTTACACGTTGTCTTTATGGGGTTTTGTGTGTAGAATTTTGAGGACAATGAATTTATTCCATTTTGGAATAAGGCTGTAACATAAAATTTGGAAAAAGTGAAGAGTCGTGATACTTTCCAGATGCACTGTATGTTTTTAGTTGCACAAGCATGCATTGCTATTTAATAATAAACATTATGGTATTACAATATCACACTATGTTAGGAAATATAATTTTTCTATATGAATGAAAAACTACGCAAGAACCAGACTAACGGGAACCATCCATTACTATGAGCATATTACCAAGTGCGGTCCCTAGTACCCCTTAAAGAACAGTCAAAAATTTTTTTTCTGACTACAGCTCTATTACCCAAGATTTCCTAATAAGGTTGCACTATGAAATTCTCTACCTTTCTCTGTTATGAACATCTGGTGAACAAGGACAACAACCCCTTAGAGAAGCATTTTCTTAAACCTTTTTCATTCACACACTTACCTGAGTACACACCCAACTATGTAGCCGATTTGTAAGCTATACACACTTGCCAATCGGCCACTCGATAAGTCTGGCCAGACATCACAGCTAGGTGGGCATTTATATTTGCTTGCGCAGTTGTGATGTCAGTGTGGGCGGTCCCTGCAGCCAGTGTACGGGCGGTCAGCGAGTAGATGTACAGATATATCTGCAGAGATATCTGGGCATCGGTTGTGCTGCAGGTCTACCCTGATATGTCTGTAAATGACGTCGTTCATAGACCTTTCGAGTGTACACACTCAACAATGTGCTACCGATATATCACTCGTCGTTCAATCCAATGATATATCTGCTAGCGTGTTCCTAGCTTATGAGAGTGCCTACCTTTTGTCTTACTCCCATTTATTACTATCATATTGCTGTTTTTTCTGAAAAAACAGCAAGGGGTAAAATGATTAGGGAAAATGGCAGTGAGGTAGTGGTATGCAATCGGGAAGCCGACTGCCTAAATACTGGCAGCCGGCTTCCCGACTGTCATATCCCGGTAAGGGTGAAATGCCGGGCGTCTAGATGTAGACGCCCGGCATTTCCCCGACGCCGGGAGACCGGCGCCCGGCATCCCGATCGTAGTGATGCCGGGCGCCGCGAGCGGACAGCCGCGGGGGGGAGGGTTAGGTTTAGGGCTCCCGGGGGGGACTTAGGGTTAGGCTAGGGGGAGGGAGGGTTAGGGTTAGGCACACCCCCGGGGGACTTAAGTTTAGGCAGCGGGAAAGGGGCTGGTTAGGCACTTAGACGGGGAATTAGGGTTAGGCACTTGGGGGGGAGGTTAGGGTTAGGCACCCCTAAGGAGGGTTAGAGTTAGGGGGGTTAGGTTAGACAATACTTACCTATCCACGATCGGGATTTCCAGCGCTGTCGGGCTTCCGCTGCCGGGATCTCTGCTGATGTCGAGCTGCCGCTGCCGGGAATCGAACCGCCATGCGGCCGGCGGTATTTCATACCAATTCCGAGGTAGTTAGGTGGTGGAATGAGTACCATGTCAGTACAATGATGAAAACCAGGTAAATATCTCGTTTTGCATATTACCTGTGACTGAGAGATTATTTTTCTGCTGTAAAATTCAGATCCTAATCACCTGACAAAATAATGTACTTAGAAACCGCTAAGAAAGCCGTACACCACACTGACATGCAGTGGGTGGCACTTCCTAAATTATCCCTGCTGAAGAGGTTTAATTATCAGATTCAATTAAAGGTCACAGGTGCTTGTTATTAAAACTACTCAGCGGAGAGGATGAAGTGGAAATTGTCGTTAGGAGATATCACAGAAGAGAAGGTGCGGGAACAAATATTAGTATTAACAATACACCAGGCATTCCAGATACTCGGATGATGGTTCTGCTGTATAGTGCCATTTGTTTTACTGTATCCTAAAATATGCCAGCAGAGTCCCAGTAATGTGTCATTCATGTTTTCTATACACTGCTTAGAGCTACAGCATGGGTGGTCTATAATGGGTGCTGGGTGTGCAGTGCACATGGGCCCCGAGGTCCAGGGGGGCTCACATCACACACCCTGCACCCATAGATTATACTTACCTGTCCACAGAGCACAACAAAAATCCCTAGGAAAATGGCGTCAGACATTCTCCCAGGGATCTGCGCATAAGCAGCATTGCAGTCACTGGGAAAATGGTGCTGGCACAGTGACTGAGTCAGCTCAGCACATGAGGTGGTGAGAGCGGAGCTGCATAGAGACTGCATATGAGCACCCCTCTCTTGTATGGTCTCTGAGCTACAGTATGCTTTTATACTACTACCTTTCAACTGTCCCCATTTCAGCAAGAATGTCCCGATCTGAGGCTGGAAAGTCCCGATCTGAGGCCGATAACGACAGATTGACCATGTTCAGGAATGAGGGAGGGTGCCTACACTGAGAGACATATCGTTCAGTGTAGGCACTGCAGGGGAAGAGGATCGACTGTATGATTGAAATTAGAGATGAGCGGTTCGGATTCTGTGGAATCCGAACCGCTCCGAACACAGGGGATCCGAGTCAACCCGAACCCTGTACAGGTGTTCCCCGCCTGACTCGGATCCCCGTTCGGGGCCGAATAGCACCTGCCTGATGTCGGATTCTCGCTAGAGAATCCGACATCAGGGCTCCTCGAGTGTAGGGCAGACCGCTGTGATAGCGGTCTTCCCTACACAGAACAAACACACAGCCGCAAGCGGCAGCTGTGTGTTTGTTACAGCAGCCAATGAGAGTCACACAGACTCTCATTGGCTGCTGCACGGAGGGAGCCGGCTGGAGTTCACTCATGAGCTCCGTCTTCCGGCTACCTCCACGTCGTGTGGCAGCAGAGCGGACGGCGGCTGGAGCGGGGTTACAGGTACGGGATTTTTTTTGTGTGTGTGTGTATGAGGGCCTGCTAATGGAGGGGCCTACTACTGGGGGGGCATACTACAGGGGACCTGCTACTGGGGGGGCATACTACAGGGGGCCTGCTACTGGGGGGGGATACTACTGGGGGCCTGCTAATGGGGGGCATACTACTGGGGGGGCAATCTACTGGGGGCCTGCTAATGGGGGGCATACTACTACTGGGGGCACTGCACGATGCACTGTGAAAGTCTGGATACAGGCGAGATCGTTTGAAGATTGGACACCAAATTGTGTGCATATCGTGTGGAGATCATGTGCAGAGCTGCCAGGGAGAGTTTCAAGGGAAATCATACACATTGGCTGATCGTGTGCACATCGGTATGTGTGTGGGCACCTTTAGGGACCTACCCGACAGAGGTTACCCGGATGTGGTGGGTAGGCCCATAACCTTGGCCAAGATTATGCCAAAAATCTCTATTCACTGCAAAAATGTATTTATATACAAATCAGTAATTTGGAGTTGAGCACCTGTATTTATCTTTTTGTGCATACAGTATATCAATTGTCTCCACAGTTAGCACCTCCAATTATGTATACACTGGTGGCCAAAATTGCGGACACATTTTGAAATTGGAATGTTTATCAACTTCAAATGCTTATAAAAATTGTTTCACTTCACACAGTGCAATGATTCATAAATCAAATGAAATTAAATTTAATGCTGAATTCAACAGAGGTCAAATATTTGCATTACAAGGGAAGTTATGCAGTGAAAACAACACTTAGGGTGAAAATCCCTGTGTACTTATGATGTTACTGTCCTATCAGTATTTCGTTGGGTATCCTTTATTTTTCAAGACCGCAGCACAGCGACGTGATCCAGGATTGTGGTGTTAAGTGAAAATGATCTTTCGTATGCAGCAGTTGCGAGAGAAATTGGTGGGAATGTGACAACATCAGGAGTACGAAAGTTTAGTTTACGCTATCAGGAAACATAATCTATACAAAACAAAGAAGGAAAAGGCTGGAAAAAGTGCACAACAGCTGTTGATAGGAGAATAAAACAAATTTGCGTCAGGGAAAGATGGATGTCATCTGCGGCCATTAGCAGTAAACTGAATGCAACTGGTGTTTTTGTCAGTGCAAGAACGGAACGGAGAAGACTAACGGAGGCTGGCCTAAAAGGTAGGAGTCCCCGAAAAAAGCCATTGCTGAATAAAAAGCAGCAGCAGAAACAAATACAGTGGGCAAAAGAACACATTGCATGGACAGAAGGTCAGTGGAAACAAGTGATATGGAGTGACAAAACTAAGATATCCATATTTAGTAGTGATGGGAGAAAATATGTGAGACGTTGCATCGGGGAAGAGGTACATCCAGATTGCATTCAAGCTACAACAAAGAATCCTACAAGTGTTATGATCTGGGCATGTATGACAGCAGATGCTGTAGGCCGCCTTTATGTCATAGATGGCACACTGAACAGCAGAAAGTACATTGACACCGTCCTACAACCAAAACTTCTACCTTCTATCAGAGATCTTTTTCCTGATAATGCCCCATTTTTTTTCCAGCAGGATTCAGCTCCCTACCACACTGCACGGACATACAAAAAGGGGTTCATGGAAAATGACATACGGGTGCTGGGATGGCCAGAAAACAGCCCAGACCTGAACATTTGTGGTTCTGTTTGAAAAAACTGGTACATCTGAGGCATCCATACAATAAAATAATTAATTGAGGCTATAATTGTCTCATGGCACCACATAAAAAAGAAGGAAGAGCTCCAACATTGGTTGGCTCAATGACACATCGCTGTGCTGCGGTCTTGAAAAATAAAGGATACCCAACGAAATACTGATAGGGTGAAAATCCCTGTGTACTTATGATGTTACTGTCCTAAGTGTTGATTTCACTGCATAACTTCCCTTGTAATGCAAATATTTGACCTCTGTTTATTGTGTTGAATTCAGCATTAAAGTTTCTTTCATTTGATATATGAATCATTGCACTGCATGAAGTGTAACAGTTTTTATAAGCATTCCAAGTTGAAAAACATTAAAATTTCAAAAAGTGTCCGCAATTTTGGCCACCACTGTATATATGTTCAGGGTGTGCAGTCTGAGGTCCATTTCCTATATAAATCTTCCAGTGAAGTCTGCAAAGATTAAGGGCACTATTCATTATATTAATCGGGGACTCTGATAATTAACATTCCTACTCGCTGCGAGCGCTGGAGCAATTTATAATTTCTCCGGCGTGGAGACAGCTGATCCAAAAATCAGCTGTTCATTGCTCCTTTCACTTTCACTGACCTACAGATCACGCATGTGCACAAGAGCCCTAACGTCAGGTGGAAGGAGCCGGATAGTGGCAAAGGGATCCAAAAAGTATCCCTCTTCGCAACCTGGGGTAAGCAGTGAATGGGGGAGCATTCACCATATGAAGATGGCGAATGCTCCCGCAGTCAAGCTTCGAAAATATTATATTTTCAGGGCTTGATGAATTCTGTCCCCATACACTAGGGCCATTCCGCGAGTGGAAGGTAAGCAGGACGTATCTGTCATACTAGTGTATGGGGACAACGGGCTATTCCGCTGTCAGTAGGGCCGCCCCCAAACGGCAGACGTTCCTTCGGGAACGCCTCCGTCTGGCCAGCCACGCCCCCCCTCCCCGTTTGTAGCGAGTCCCGAAGCGAGAGAATTTCTCTCTCGCTCCGGGGCTTGCGCACTGCCCGGCCATCGACCCGCTTGCTAGCGGGTCTGAATCAGGCTTTAAGGTACAAGAGAGTACACTTACAACACAACAAATAGACTACTGTACATAGTGACAACTCATGATACAGATGTTTCCACATACATTTTACCTCCATGCGCTACCAGCCGCGTTAAACATAACGTGTGATCGCCGTGCAACTCTTTTCGAGTGATTTTTTACCTTCAAATGCGTCTTATTTGCAAAGCTGAATTAAAATATGTGGCATGCCTATATTCTGCTTGTGACTGCGGCTGTATCTGCATGCAAAATACTACGTTATACTGTCAGCAGCTGTGACATTGTTACGTAGTATTTGGCATGCAGATACAGCCACAGCTGCACACAGAATATGCGCATGCCACATATTTTAATTAGCAGAAGCTGCTTTGCAAATAAGATGCATTTGAAGGTAAGAAGTCGCACAAAAAAGACAGTTGGCGCCACGGCATGACGATACTAGAAGGGCTGTTTAACACGCAAAGTAGTAAGAAGTATGTGGACACGTCCGTACATCGCCACCTACTGTTCTGCCTTTCCACTACAACTAAGTGATACTCAGCCCGCAGCTGTTGCTATACTAAAACAAGTAAAATTTTAAATATTCTGAGTTATGTCAAAATATGCAATCTTTTATATCTGTAAATGCTATCAGTAGCTTTTTTATTAAGGTGCTTAGATTCAATAAATACTCGTAGAATGCAGATGTGGATGATTGGGGCCAGGTCCGAGGAAGCCGCCTTAGACTGTTACACTGTCAAAAGAACAATGCCAGTCTGTGTAATCACTGTTTTCAGAATTTAATAAACTAAATTTCCACTGATCTGTCTTCTCCACTACATACAAGAAAAAAATTATTATGTAAAATTCAATGCACTATTCCTGTTAAAATATTAATTTTCTTTCTCTGATTGATAAAAGCTGTGGACAGGTGGAATTGTAATTCTGAGATGGCAAATGAACCATAATGTGATCAGCATAACTATCCTACAGTAGCTGCAGAGGCTCCATTTGCCTTGGAGACAGAGTGACAGATTGCAGTGCTATAAGCCCCAAAAAAGTCTGCGGAAACAAATCTGCCTCTGTTATAGGAGTAAACTTTATTGGAAAACAAAATTTGTAACATTTACAAAGTTATAAAAGAGAACTCTGCAAGAACATAGAAATTGTGCATTGTATTTAGCTGTACTCTAGGAACATAAATCGCAGGTACTATAGCTCCTACACTAACACACATTCAGGAATATTCTGTGGGATATGTGGTATATAGCAGCTGATTACTACTCCTGGATAGGCTGAAATAATGGGAGTCTTATTTGTAATATTTTACATTTTTAGGGATGTGCTAATCAGGAAAGAAAAGCTTTGTCCTTAAATTCGGTTACTTATGTCCTTCTTATACAGAGAGTTTAAACAACCTGTGCTCGCCAGCTGTTAAAAGAATTATAAGCCCAGCTAGCCCATGCTGTGACTTGCAGTTCCACAACAATTACACAGGATGGATACATAACATTTTAGTAAATGGCACTGCAAGCAATAGTATTGGGAGTATAACAAATGGACTAATAGAATTATCTACATTAAACATTGGGAGTTCAAGTAACAACTCTTCTGTAATAAATACAGTGTTGGCCTCACTCAGAGTTTTCCCCATTGTGACAAGACGGTGATGTTGGAAATTAGTATGATGAAAACGCCTGCTCATCCACACTGTGATTAACATTTATCTTATTGTATTGTTTCAACCACATATGTACTTTATCCATTGAGCATTCCTTACTGCTGCCAAGTGGAGTCTCACACTATACCAGAGGTTCCCAAACTCTGTCACTACATTGCAGGATTTAAAGCTATCCATGCTTCAGTCCAGATGGCTAAATCAAATTAACTGAGGTACTAATTAAGTGACTTGTGCAAGCATGGACATCCTTGCAAAGGTGGACTGTAATAGCGGAGTTTGGGAACCTCTGCACTATGCTATTATGTAACATGTCTTTTGTTTGTGTGCTGTTAGTTGTGTAATAAGTCTCCTGGCCAGTGCATTTATATACGAACACTATGCTTTAGCAGACATGCTGGAGCCACACCACAGGGTGCCTGCAAATGAGCTGAGGACTGGGGAGCCTCTTACGGAATTGCTGACTACAGGACGGTCCACCTGAAGATGCAGGTACAAGGCAGAGGGGTCTCTCTCTCTCTCAAGGGCAGTGCAGATGCAGGGTTTGGCTCCGATTGGATTGCTTGCAATGTATTTAAGGTCCGGCCACAAGTGGATTGTAAAGTCGGCTACTGTGTATATCTGCTAAAAGTGGGAAAAACCCTGAGCAAACTCATCTAACATGTAGATAGAGGTGTGAAGAGCGGGACTTACCAGCCAAGGTGACTGAGATAAAGATGTTATTATGGTGGCATAGGAGTGTGGAGTTTGCGGTGTGAAGAGAACTCCCAGTTTGTTTGTTTTTTCACAAAATTGCTACAAATTGTGTTGTGCATACTAATATTAAGAGTGCAAAATTAATTTACATGTCGATATACAAGGTATTCCAGTGGCAACACAACACCTTACCAGGCCAGATGCTGGCAGGGTAGAAAAAGCTAAACATTATCCATGTTTCCTCACAACCATGTAGTGCAACGATTCAAACCTATCACTGAGATGTAGCAGCGTGATGCGTCACCCCCCCCTCCTCCGCAGACCTGCACTACAAGGTAAGAAATGAGAAAGGGTTCAAGTTTTACACCATTAATCACCCACCCTCCTTCCCATTGGCAGCCAGTGAGGAAGTACTCTGTTCTTACTTTATATACGTCTGTGGTGAGCATGCAGTGGTACACACAGCTGAGACAATTATGACATGACATTATGCCACTCTGTGCTTTAAGTGCCCTCTAAATCTCGGTGCCCTAGAAAGCCGCCTCGGTTTGCTTGCTTGTAGCATAAGCCATAGTTTTATGCTCTGCCGATTGGTTCTTGCTCTAAAAATATTATAAGTAGTTTTTATAGCGTTTCTAACAACTCCACCAACTATACTAACATCTGTATGTACAATAAGATAAGGGCAGACTGCACCTCTGTGCACCAAATCTGGGAATATTCATTCCTGCTCATTTAATCTTTCTGTGACACAATAGATTAACTCAACTTTTTAGTTTGGAATTGTGCTTATATTCTTCCAAGAGGTCACATCTCTATAATAATCAATGTTCTGTGTTCTGTCCAGTCGCTGTCATGAGAGGCCCCTCACCCCCCTCCTCCAACAGCTCAAACCGCGGCGATGAAGACAGAACTGATCACCAGGACAGGACAGGAAATCTAGCAAGTGTCAATGGGGGAGGGGGCAGTACGGGACGGAGCGGGGGCGGGCTGAAGTGACCAGGCACATGTATGGTCCATGGTACTAATTAAAACTAATTATCTAGTTGGCAGGGCTGACAGGAAGAAAAAGAAAGGTGCAGTTATAGACCCATCTGCATAGTTCTATGATGCTAGATACATAAAAGGAACCTTTCAGCAGACTGTAATAGGAAGGTATGAAAGATATAATCCCCAAGTGTTTAACGGTTTAAGCACTGCCACAGGCACGGTTACAAAGACCCTAATGGAAGATGTGACATAAATGTAATAATGCGGCTTCTGTGTGTGCGTTTTTTTCTCTTTCTTTTTTTTTCGCTCTGTAGCTTATTAAAATTATTCCACAGGCCTAAGATGCTTAGAAAACCCAAAGCACGTTTAATAGTGATGGATGGGACGCGGCCTGATTTATGTAGCTAGTAATGATCACCTATATTATTTTTACATTTCTGAACTTTACATAAGAAAAAAAAAAGTATAAACTAGAGAATCTGGGTAATAAATCTGCACATCCTGGAGTGTTCATGCTAATTTGTAATGATGAAAGCCCAAAAAGATAAAATGTCCAAGGATAGCATAATTTCTGAAAAATATTTAATTTAGGAGGGTTCTGCAGAAGGGGAGAAGCACATTTCACCTAATCTGTCTGTATCTATTGAATAAAATAGGCATCCAATCTGTGCATGCAGAATTTCTACTATTATAAATATGGTGCCCCATTGATTTGTGCCTGAACATCTACTGTGGTGCATATGACTGCCAATACATACAGAGGGTTGGGTACGGGATCCCAGCGATCAGATTACCAACAGCATCATACCGACAGAATCCAGAGGGGTCTATTTACTAAGCAGTGTTAGGAGACAGAGTGAAAAGTGATACGAAAGTGATAAGGTGCCAGCCAATCAGCTCCCAACTGTCATCTCACAGGCTGTGTTTGAAAAATGACAGTTGGGAGCTGATTGGCTGGCACTTTATCACTTTCTTATCACTCTGTCTCCTTACACTGCTTAGTAAATAGACCACAGAATTTTGTAGGTAAACTAGCCCTTACCCTAACCCTCCCCCCAAACCCTAACCCACCTTTCCCGAGCCTAACCCTAACCCTCCCCTCCAGCAGCCTAAACCTAACCCTCCCCCTAGTGCCTAACCCTAATAGTCACCGTCGGAATATCAGCGGTTGCGATTCTGGAGGAAGGATTCAGACTGCGCTGGGATTCTGACCGCCAAGATGCCGACTACAACCCCATACAGATGTGTAATGATTTATACACTAAAGTGAAGCCACATTTTTACATTTCTCTCTACATATGAATGGCTTCGCATTACAGAGCTCAATAACAACCCCGTAATAACAGCTATATTTACGCACTACCAAGTCTGCCAGGCGTATTCTTTGTTCTCTATTTAGAGACATTGCTTGGTAAGCGGACGGACATGCCCAGGTTTGAGATTTTGGTCTTTTGTCCAGTTCCATAACTACTACAGATACTGTTGTAAAGACGAGTGTGATCTATCCGGCTCTCTGCAACAACATAAAGGAACTGCTCAATCCCACTTTTTTTTTCTTCTCATTAATAAAGATTCAAAATAGACTCAAGGTAAGGTAGAAGTGAATAGTACCTCCATAACTCATTGTATTTGAAAAAGAATAAATAAAATTTGGCACCGACAGCGGCTTCCCGATATTGAAGATCCCAACAGGGGCCGGTAAGTAACCTAACCCTCCCCCTCCCTAACCTCCCCCCAGTGGTGCCTAACCCTAATCCCCCCCTCACCGGAGCCTAACACTTACCGGTTGGGTGCCTATCCCTAACCCACCCGGGCAGGTCCCTAAACCTAACCCCCATCCCCGGCCTTACTTACCTTCGGGGTGCCAGCGGTCGGGATGCCGACGTCTATCTTGATCCCTTCAGGATGCCTAGCGTCTACATTCTGACGGGCGCCGGGATTCCAGCGGCAGTATTCCGACATCCGGAATCTTGACTGGATCCCATACTAACAGATGGACATCTCAACACATATTAAAGGCATACTTGCCTACTTTGCAGAACTCCTCCCTGGGAGCAGCCCGAAAAGAAGATTCTGCCAATGTCTTTTGGAGGGTGGGGGAGGCAAGGCCGGACTGTAGACATCAGTAGGCCCGCACGGAGGGGGCAAGGCTAAATTATGTGATTCACATCATTTTAGCCCCGCCCCCTCTCGACTGACCAGTGATTTTTTAGGAAAATCTCCCCAGCCTGCCCACGTCACTGGGAAGCGGGCAAGATATCGGCCTACACTTTTGGGGTGCGGGATGCCACCCAAAAAATCGGGAGCCTCTGGGACTTCCAGTAGTGTAGACATGTATGATTAAAGGGTTAGGTTTAGAATGAGGTGCTGTAAAGGGCCTCTGATGTCACAACGTGACCAGCGTCAAAAGAGGAAGGAGCAAGTTCAGAACGGGGGGCCAAAAGTGTCCTCTGGCGGACTCGCTTTGCTCGCCGTGCTTCGGGCACGGTTGGCTTGCTTTGCTCGCCACAAGTTTATATTCCCCCTCTGTGCCCATGTGCACAGTAACACTGGAAGCAGACCGGCCCTGCTGTTGCAGTGACGTGGTTGTGACATCAGAGGTCCATTCTCCAACTTGGATCTAGCAACAACCATGATTAAAGAGACTGTTCGCCCTGCATCAATCACATCTTTATTAGTAAGTAACTCCCCAGTGTAGCACATCAAAGGGCATCCCACAGTAACACCTGCAGGTGCCACTCTACCAGATTACAGGAGGAACATAGAATTTACTGCTTCAAAGTACACAATATTTGAGGAGTGTTTTTACTGAGATTACTTGACTGGTTAGGACCAATAGTCATCCTATCCATGGTAGACTTTGTTTATTTTCTAATTGTCTCTTATGGCAATATTACTAAACTAGGATCATAGAGATTAATTCCTTTTTTTTTTTTTTTTTTTAATGACTTTTTTTGAGAGTAATCCCCCAATATTAAATTTGATTGCGGACTCCAGAAGCACAGAAGAAACTAGTTCAAAGGCAAGACAAGTGGATGTGAGATGATATTTAAAAAAAGAAAATGATTTAGAGCATACACTGGACACTTTTGCTGAATGCCAAGGAAACTAGCAAATTTTGGGGAGTTCTCCCAGATTCCTGGAAGAGAAAAGCTAGGTACACAATATACGTTATGTAACACAATGTAACGATACATCTCCGTAAACACTGCACAATCCGCCGTACGGCAATGAAATGTATCATCACATGCAGCATGTAACTGCATCGAGTCGAGCATTGAATCATCCCATCTGCCGAGCAGAACAGCAGATGGGACAAGCAATGAACAACAGCCAGGAACGACGGATTGGCTGTACACACTATACGATGTGTATGATATATTGTTGCGATCCGCACTGGAACGATATATATCATATAGTGTGTATCCCAGCTCAAGAAACTCTCCAAAACAATGCCCACTTCCCTTGCGGAAATGGGCATAGATGGTGCTTTATGGCGTGCTGTCACCGCCCCGCCCCTCGCTGAGTGATGCCGCAAATTATACCAACATGCTTTCTGCTCCCAAAGCAGGAGGGGGGTCCCAGAAGTAGTAAAGCATGTTTACCTGGAGTACTGCAATGAAACAGTTTGTATATAAATTAACAACTAGAACTTTAACAGCTTTTGAATACATTCTTTTCTGTTTAGGGAGGTAAAATATTTTTAATTTTCCAGCTAAAAAGAGATGACAGAGCTTTTAAAAAAAAACTGCATACACCATATGTATTTCATCAAGCTGGAACTAAAGATATGGCTTCAGATGCTAAACATTTAATTAAGAAATCATTTGCATTGCACATGAATGAAGTAAAACCCATGACTGTCAACTAATACTGCGGCTGTAATACGCCAATAGATAAAATAATCACTGCTGTTGTCCTGATGTAGTCACAGAATAACCACAAAAGGACACGATTAGATAACCGGTGCCAAAAAACCATTGAATGGCAGTCCGGAGTCTGACAGATTAATTTGAATCAGATCAACATCATTTGCATGTGAGGAGCATTCTCCCTGTGTGTTGTGTGCCAGATTGCCGAAACCTATTACCATGACGTTGATATATGTGTGCATCATTTCTCTTATCAGACAAATTTGGATGACATTATTATGAAGCAGCTAGCTTTTTCTTTATTGCCACAAATGGGGTTGGGGGCCGCTATAAAAATCAAACTCTCTGCTTTATTTAGATGATGCCAGGAGGAGACGGTCCTCAGTCATACTCAGCAAGGAATCACAGATTAAATGAAATGGAAAAAAAAGAAAACCAGGAGTGAGAAAAAGCTATTAATACCCTATCACATGGTGACTTGCATCTAAGAAGAGTTGTCAAAGAATATTGACACCAATACCTAATTACATTCATCCTCTTTTCAGCAAACCACTGCTTTTGGACACTTAAAATGGATTTTATGAGATTGGACCTACGGATTAGGTGCTGTTACAAGGAACTGTGTTTCTCCTGCAATGTAAAACATTTCAAAGTCAATAAAGATGTACTGTTACTATCTGACTACCAAATACTAATAAAATGAAACTCACTGATGCATCCAAGAAAAGCCTCCTAGTAAACTACAGCTTTATCAAAACACACAACTGGAAATACGCAGATGTATTAATGGGAAATATCCCCTTTCTGCATGTTCTCCCAATACATCAAAGGGCTACCGCTGACTATCAAAGCGGCAGAACAAATCAGAGACCCTATTCTCCAAGTTTCTTTTACAATCAGAGACCCTATTCACCAAGTTTTTCTACCAAAAGCCTACTTATAAAGGATCACACTGTTACATGTACTCAGGATAGCAATAAAGCATTTTTCTATTTGGCATTACTGCTTACATGGCATATTAATGGGCACTACAACCATTTATTACATTTTACTGGACATTACTACAGCTGGTGGCAAATTATGGGAACTCTACTTCTACTGCTGGCACTAATGGACACTACTGTTGTCCTATAACTGAGCATTTTACTGGGTATTACTAATATTTGTGTTCTTTCATGGGGCACAGCTGGCATTTTTCTAGGCACTACAATTCTTTTGTACACGGACACTACTGCTACTGTACATATTACTGGGTTAACTCAGCATTTCCGATACGGTCTGCTGGTTTACAAGCTCTTCGTGATGACGTCTCTCAGTAAAATTAATATATTCTAAATGGGCCTAACTAGCAGTATAATATTCCTTAAATATAATTGCATTTGTGGTTCATCCTCAAATGTTAAGCAAAAAAATAAAACGTAAAAAATTCGAACACATTTAAGACCAGTCTGAATTTATACAAATATAAAAAAATAATTTCCAAAGGAAGATGATGATAAAAATTACAAATAAATAGTTAAATAAAATAAATAACTATTTATCCATCACTATTAATGCATTAATATAAAAATATAGGCTTGTAATTATAAAGAGAAAAAATATAATCAAATTATAAGTTTTGGGGGGGTAAAAAAAGAAAATGAAGTAACATTTGGTAACTCCCATGGAGCAGATCTGAGAGAAAATAAAACCATTGTAAAACCTATAACAATTCAACATAAGTTAGAAACATAAAAACAAACAAAAAGCACAGCCTGTGGTTTGTTTGCAGACACTTGTGTCTACATTAGTCACTAGAGGTACCTATGTGCGTGCTGAAATACCGCCTGGAACCTGTGGGAATCACTGTGAACAAACAAAACAGCGTAATGTAAAAGAAGAGAGGGGGGAGACTCACACCGTATTTGAACTAATTTAATTATATCTCTCAGCATGATCCTCCGCTTACAGAACATGCATCTTTTTCCAGCTAAACATTTAAAAGGTCCACAGAATCCAGAATGCAAGTAATATATCAAAGAGAAATTTGTAACAATATATTTATCAATAAGTTCTGGAAACGCATCATAAGATGAAAGGGAATGTGGAGGAAACGTTTTCACCAAAGCACACCACACTACCTGTGTCTACATCAACTGTAGAAGTTTGAAGAGACTTAAGATTCTAAGTACAGCTAACACTAACTACATAACTAGGAGCAAATACAATATTACTCACACTACATGGACTAAAGTATGTGGACACACCTTCTAATTACTGTGATTGGCCATTTCAGTCATGCCCATTGCTAACAGGTGCTTACTTTCCTACTTTTTTTTTTTAATCTCCTCTCTGGGAGGGCCCTGCTCGTGAGAGCTTACATTCTAAAAGGGAGATGCAGACAGACATGGGTGACAGGGATGGGGTGGACAGTGAGCATAGGACAGAAGGTTAGGATGAGCGATGGAAGGCTATGATGAAAAAGTGGGTTTAGATGGCCCAAGTGAAGTTTTGTAGAGAGGTGTAGAGTCTGATCATAAATGGGAGTGGAATGGGTGAGGGCTTTGTAAGGGAGTGTGAGCAGCTTGAATTGGGTTCTGAAAGGGAAGGGGAGCCAGTTTACCGGTTGTAGGAGAGGGGAGGCAGCTGTAGTACATTTGGAGAGGAAAATGAGCAGGGCAACAGCATTGAGGACAGCATGGAGTGGAGAGAGGAGGGAGTCAGGGAGGCCAGATATGAGGAGGTTACAGTAGTCCAATCTGGAGATGACTAATCGGTGGACGAGGGTCTGTCGCATCCAGGGTGAGAAAGTCTGATTCTGGAAATATTTTTGAGATGGAAACAGCAGGACTGCGAGAGGTACAGAATGTGTGTTTTGAAGGAGAGGGAGGAACCAAGGATAACTCTAAGACAGCGCACTTGGGGGCTAGAGGAGATGGTTGTGCTGTCAATAGATAATGAAATTGTGGGAACTGAGGTTATGCAGGAGGGTGGGAAGATGATCAGCTCAGTCCTAGACATGCTAAGTTTAAGAAAGCACTGGGGCATCCAAGCAGAGATAGAGAGATAGGAGTGACTAGAAAGGTAGATCTGGGTATCAATAGCATAGAGATTATATTCGGAGTCAAAAGAGTTGATGAGCTCACCTAATGAGGATGTATAGAGGGAGAATAGAAAAGGTTAAAGAACAGAACCTTGGGAGCAACTACTGTTAGTCGAAGTAGGGGAACAGTCAGAGAGGTAGGACGACAGCCAAGAGAGGGCAGTATCATGTAGACCAAGGGAGTGAAGGTCTTGCAGGAGGAAAGGGTAGTTCACAGTGTCAAAAGCAGCAAAGTAGTCGAGAATAAGCAGAGTAGTGGCCCTTGGATTTGGCAGCAGGGAGGTCATTGTTGACTTTCGTAGAGGCTGTTTCAGTGGAGTGGAGAGGAATGAAGACTTACTGAAATGGGTCAAGCAGGGAGCGGGAGGAAAGAAAGCTGGTAAGGCGGTTATAAACAATACGCTCAAGCATCTTAGAGGCAAAAGGGAGGAGAGAGATGGGTCAGTAGTTGGCGAGTCTGTAGGATCAAGGGTAGGTTTTTTAAGAATGGGTCATGTATGAATGCAGAGGGGAAAATGTCTGATGAGAGGGAGTGATTGAGGAGGTGGGCAAGATTGGAACAGGCAGAAGGAGAGAGGTAACTGAGGAGGTGAGCAGGATAGAGTTAGGGCCATGACTATCTCCAGATACAGGGGAAAAAGAAGCCAGAGTTGGTAAGATGGAAAGTAGGCTGGGAACGGAGGGGGCAGGGTGTTGAGGATGTGGTGGTATGTGATGTCTTGACGTATGGCGTAAATTTTAGTGGTGAAGTAGGTGGCAAAGTCAAGTCAGAGTGAGAGAATGGAAAGGCGAGAAAAGGGAGTTGAAAGTGGTGAATAGACGCCAGGGTTTGAGGACCAGGAGATGGAGGTTTTTGAAATCCAACTGTTTAGAGAGGGACAGGGCAGCACTATAGGATGAGAGCATAGATTTGAAATGGAGGAATTTTGCCTTAGAGCGTGCTTTCCTCCACTGTCGCAATTTGGTTTGTGAATGCATTTACAGGTATCTGGTGCATTTGGAATGCAAGGGTTGAGGTGTGGATCTGCAAGGGTGAATAGTGATTGCCCGAGCAACAGAGTCAAGAGGAGAAGTAAGGGAGGCATTGTATAGGGAAGTGGCTTGTTCAGGGCAGAAGAAAGAATAGGGGAGAGAAGGGCGGAGAAGCTGAGCAGGGAGGATAAGGAAACAGTATCAATAGCCTCTATGTTACTCTTAGTGATGGTAGCCTTTTTAGGCAGAGGTGGAGAAGAAGAGAGGGATAAGTTAAAAGAGAAGGGGGTCATGGAGGGGGAATTGGGAATTAAGGTGGGGCAAGGGATGCCGGCGCTCCGGATCTCGGTGGTCAGAATCCCGGCAGGGTTATGATACAGACACCTGTCAGTAAGTATCCTAACCATACCCCTAAACCTCCCTCCCCGCACCCTAAACCTAACCTCTGCCCCTAGTGCCTAAACCTAACCCACTCCCTCTAGTGCCGAACCCTAACCCTCCTCCCCTAGGGCCTAACCATAACCCCAATAGTTACCGTCGGGATGCTGGCTCCGGTATTCTGACTGGTGTCAGGATTTCGGTGCTGGGATCCCGACCGACGGGATTTAAACTACATCCCAGGAATTGATATAATCAGAAATACTTTAGCACAACAGTGAGTGAAGACCAGTTCAAGTGAGTGTCTACTCACATGGGAGGGTGAGGAGGTCCATGGTGAAGTCCTGAGGAGAAGGTCTGGGCTGGCATATAAGTGCAGGAGGGGGCTCTGACCTCTTAAGGGGGCTAGGCTGGCGCATATATAGTTTGACATATTTTGAATCCGGGACAATTGTGTTGCATATTCTGTTTCTCATCGCAGTGAGCAAAATTTAAATCTAAAATCATTTAATACACAAAAAAAAAAAACCTAAAAAAAAAAAAAAAGTCAGGCGCTAACCTTTTATGCAAGCCTATATACTATTTAGATTTTAATATGCAACGTTGACTGCAGCTTCTAATATAAAAGGGGAACACCAAATGGATCAGAAGAATATAAATAGGAATTATCAAACATTTAATAAAACATCACACAAATGACACAATATGCAATAAGACACTAATACACAAGGCAGGCATCTTAAAATATATGATTTCACAGTAATGGTTAGCATTACTGCCTCACAACACTGAGATCTTGAGTTAGATTCCCACCAAGGCCCTGTGTGGAGTTTGTATGCTCTCCCTGGGTTTGCATAGGTTTTCTCCGGGTACTCTCGTTTCCACCCACAATCGCAAAATATACTGGTAGGTTAAATAGATACTGATAAAAAAAAAAAAAAAAAAGTATGTATGTGGTAGAGAATATAGATTGTAAGCTCCACCGGATCAGTGACTAATGTGAGTGGCCACGTATTCTCTGTAAAGCGCTGCGGAATTTGTACACTATAGGAATAAAATCTGAGTTTTAAAGACTTCTTTGCGAGCAAGATATATTATATTTAGTGTAGAAGAGTGTACAGTATGCTGGGGGTTTTTTTTAGGTCCAAGCACAGAAATTGGGTAATAATGGGACAACCCATGAAGTCATCATAGAGAGGATAATTATTTGCTACAGACATTTTTAACAAAATAAAGCGTGGTAAAGCTGTTCCACCGCTTTAATACTCCAAAGAGAAGTAACTGCAGCCTCATTGAACCTGGAGAAGATTTAAAGGACTTATATTCTTTAAAAAAAAATAAAAAAAATAAAGAGAATGTGAGATACCATGATAACTTACTGCATGAGTTATTTTAATGGCTAGCTTTTTATTTGTGTAACGGATTGTGGCTTTCTATAAATCCCACTGCTAGCATCAAAGCCCTGAGAAGAATGAGAAAACCGAGAAGTATTATTATCAGTCACATGCAGCAGCTCAGAAACAGTAAATTGACATTTTGGAGGATTTTTGTCTGCCACGTTGATTGTTACTTGCCTGACTTTATAGGTTGCCACTAATGATCATTTCAGGAGCTATTTGCGAAAAACAATTAGCAACAGTACAAATCATTGGCATAAGCAATTTTAGGGCTTACAGTTGTTGCGGATGTCTCTCGGATGGGAGCAGTGAAACCAGGAAATCCAGTTGCTGCAAGTTTTGCTAACTGGCCTTAGCCTCTGTGACCTCCTACTGGTTACTGCAGCTGGTCCACTCATACAATATACCTCCTAAATGTCCCCATTTGTGGGCTCTGTCCCATGGTGGGAAAGTTAGGAGGTGCTCTGCAAGTGAACAGGTACCATGTGGGCGTGGCAATAAGGTGTTTGGAAGACAGGGGTGGCACCTAAACTGCAACTTGCACCTAATAAGTGTTAGGGCACGACATGGTGACGTGGCTATGCCCCCTATCCCAATTGATGGATCTGAAATGTTGGCGGTGCAATCAGTACCTATAGTGTGCTGCCATAGTGAGTTTGACCAGCATGGTGGGGGTGAGGTCGGCCAATAGGCAATGAAGTAAGGAGCATTACCCCTTGAGCACAGCTGGATGCGCTGTGCCCTAATTGGATGCTCGTAGTCAACATTGTGGGCAATAAACCATCTTGGTAACCATGATGAGCAGCCCCATATAATAAACATTCATGGGCACACCAGACACCACCAAGACCACTGCAATATACAGCACAGAGTTCGGCATCTCATAACATGAAACATTGTATGTGATCATCTACTACAACACAATGATTAAACTATAAATTAGTGATAAACAAGACAATCAGTGCAGACAATCAGCAGCTGGCAAACTACAGGTTAATGTAATCCTTCGCCATCATCAGAGGCAAGCCAAACAGCCAGTAACATACAGCTGTAAGTGCAGCAAGGAGTACGTTAACGGTTAATGCCACACAACACCAACACGGCACAGTGGCCACCAATTACAGAGTTACAGCAGCGTACGACTATCATGGCACGTTAGCCGACAGAGACCCTGGTCAACTTTACAAAAGTAGCCCGTAGTGCCCAGTATGGAAATGATGGACTAAATTAGCATAGTGTATGTGGCACCAAAGCCAGTCTTATCATAGATAGGGATAGCAAATCTCACAATAGGCAACAGGGTTACTCCAATGTTTCAAAGCATTTTAGTTTTTTCCTCAGGGATACTGGGCCTGGCTATTGCTGTCGCTCCTGCAGCTGTGTGCGCAGGGGATCTGTGAAAATATGTGAATACTGCAGCTGCCAGGATATGTATTAAAACGCCCACCTGCGGCTTTGCAAATCCAAGTGTCTGCTTTCACAGATCCTTCGATTATCGGCTTTCAAGTAACCTTACGGCCGTCTGAACTGAGATGTAATCGTGAACAGGATCGCAGTCACAGGCTGCAACCCTCCCAGAAAAGAGCTGCGACATCTGTATTTACAGCCACTCCTTATTACCTCCCCCAAATGGCCCTTGCCTGTCAATCAAACTGCAGGTAAAAAGTAGCTGCAGGAGACTACAGTAATGTACTTTGACACGTGCACTCTGAGACTAATGCCGTGTACACACTGAGTGATGTACACCACTACGATATGTCGGCTTGACGGGCCGACATATCATACCGCGGGTACACGAGAACGATGTAATGAACGACGGAGAGATCCATCGTTACATCCTTCAATACCTGCAACGGGGCCGCATGCGAAATAGACCTGTTGGACTTGCAGAATGGGCGAGCAGACAATATCACATGCAACCGTGCATATTGGCTGTACACACTGAGCGATGCGGCCGATATGTCGCTCTGATTCAGCTGGAAATTACATATCGTGCTGACATCGTCTCAGTGTGTACCCAGCTTTAGATGCGTTAGCTGGTCAAAAATTGGTTTAGGGACCACGGGGGGTTAGGGCTAGGCTGCGGACAGGGGGGTTAGGCACTTAGGGGGGAGAGTTAGGTTTAAGCACTATCGGGGACGGTTAGGGTGTGGGGGGGAGGGTTATGGTTGGGCGGTGAAGGGAGAAGGGTTAGCATACTGACAGAGCCCCTCTCGGGATTCTGAGCATCAGGATGCCGCTGTCAATGTTTTGCCGGCCGGCATCCCGACGACTGCCGTTCCCCCATACCCAACCCGCTGGGTACGATTTGTTGAGAGATTTGCCCAATTCCGACGGATTGGAATGACAAATCGTCAAATTCATCTAGACCTCCACTATGTCATCCGTACGACATCCACTATGTTGTACGGTGCGCGCTCCCATGGGGTCGTCAGCCAGCATTCCGACGACTGCCGGTCTCCCATACCCAACCTACTGGATACGATTTTTGGAGAGATTTGCCCAATTCTGATGGATTGGAACGACAAATCGTCTAGAGTGCACCCACTATGTCATACAGCTCAGTCTGACAAAGCGGCTGATGACAGCGGGATGCGGCAGGGGCCGACATATCGCGCAGTTAGGCACCAGATAGTCTGGTGTGTACCGGCTACTCGATATGTCGGCCCGCCGGCGGGGCATCATCGGTCATATTGCTGGGTACACACGTTGTCTAGTGTGTACCCAGCTTAACAGTTGGAGTACCACAAGGTTCAGTCCTAGGCCCCTTGCTTTACTCTGTTACACCTCTTTTGGAAAATGAACTCTTTTGCATTTCTGTATGGGGATGAAACCCAATTTATCTATCCTCTCCAGATCTCTCAACATCCATGTTAGGCCGCGTTACTGAATGTTTTTCTGCCAGTTCATCTTGGATGTCATTTCACCACCTCTAACTTACTTTAAATAAATTCCCACCTGCCAATAGTAGTTACCGGCCTGACATCTGTATTTCTGCTTACATGACAATAAACCCTACACCTCAAAATCGTTGAGGGGTAGGTGTCATCTTTGAAACTGAACTGTCCTTTACTACCCACATTCAATCTGTATCCTAATCACGTTACTTAAATCTAAGAAACATATCAGAATCCGTCCATATCTTACACACGACACTGCAAAAAGTCATCAAATTTATGCTTTCATCTTCCAAATTGATTCCTGCGATATAGTTTCCTTATTGGTCTTCCCCTAAACAGGCTTTCACACCTACAATCGTTCAATTTATTTGGAATGCAGTAGCTGTATGTAGCATTTATCCTTGTGTATCAACGCCTATTTCCCTATAGATTGTAAGCTTGCGAGCAGGGCCCTCTTACCTCTATGTCTGGTATTACCCAGTCTTGTTTCTTTGCTGTTCTATTACCATTTCCTTCCCAAATGAAAAGTGCATTGGAATATGCTGGTGCTATATACAGATGTGTCCACATACATCTAGCCTCCGTTTGTTACAAGTTGAGTTACACAATACGCGAGTGGCGTGTCATTCCGTAGCGCTGAGCATCTCTTTGGGCAACTTTTTCCCTTCCAATAGGTCTTATTTGTGCAGCCAATAGGACACACAAGCAGCTCCAGTTCTGTGTGCAACTGCACCTGTATCTGCATGCGAAATGCTACGTTATGCTGTGACACTAATGTAGCATTGTGCATGCAGATACACCCTCAGTTGCACACAGAACATAGGCATGCTGCATATCATTTTAATCAGCAGAAGCTGCTTGTGCGTTCTATTCGCATGGCATTTGAAGGGAAAAAGCTGCACGAAAAGATGCTTGGTGCTACAGTGTCACTCCATGGCATGGCGACTAGAAGGGCTATTTGATGCTCAAAGAGGCTAAATTTATGTGGACACATCTGTAAACATACTTGCCTATCCTCCTAAAATGGAGGCTCCAAAAAATCGGATGGCTCTCCCAGCCACCCGGAAGAGTGGTCAAACCCCCCCGCAGCCGGCAACTTATACAATACAAGTTGGCATACCGGGGGGAGCCAATGATGTGATCACGCAGCCACCCTCAAACATGCACCATGCCCCCTGCTGTGCAGACCTGAGGGGGAAGCCAGATTGTTGGCAACTATATATAAAAGTAAATGTTAATAAATAAATAGAAATAAATACTCATCTTCTGTGAAAGATATCCTCCTCCTCCTGCTGCTCAACTCGGTCAGTCCTTACATCGGTTGACTTATTTTACCAAATGCAATATAAAATATTTCTGCTTACATATAAGGGTATCAATTAAACTAAACCAACTTACAGCTCTTCCCTCATTTCAAATAATCTATCACCACTGCTCCGCTCTCCGTAAGATCTGCATAAACTCGGAGCATATAGTACTTGTGCAGAGCTAGACATGCCTGGAGAAGTCTCCGATGTTGTGGGAGTAAGTGCCTGATTCAGAGATGGACGCTATGCCGATGTTTCCGCAGTTCAGAGATTATTGGTAATGGGCTCATGCGTCTATGCTGTCTTGCGCATGCCTCAAGGTTCATTATTGTTGTCATTCAGTGAGGATTTATTTGCAAAGTGATTGACAGGCAAGGACCGTTTGTAGGTGGCAACAGGGGACGCAGCAGCTCAAACAGCCTGCGACTGCGATTCAGTATGCAGTAAAAATGGTCCCGGTGTCTCAGCTCCCTCTGCCATTCTATGCGGCCATAGAGTTAATCAGAAGGCTGATAACTGACAAATCTGTGACCAACACTGCATCTTTGCACTCAGTCACTTGGATTTGCGAATTTGCCGGGGGGCTTCTCAATACAAATCCGGGCAGCAGCGACATTTGTATATTTTCGCACAGCCGCTGCTTAAAAATTCACAGCTGCAGTGGCATTAGCATACACCTCTGAATCAGGCCCTAAATACGCCATTAATACTCGCATATCTTTACAGCTTTTTATTTGTGTCCCCAACTCAGCATCAGCCTCTACAGATGTGTCCTTATACATCTCTGCTGTAGTCACACTAAAATTCCCCACTCAGCGCGCTAGGTCCTGTGATATTCTGCTATCGCCAGGGCGTCTTTTATTGCTGACAATTCACCTAAGTTGCAATGCGACGCAATTAGGACGCACCAGCAGACTGTGCTGAATAATGTGATATGCAACACTTGTATATCTGTGTACCACTGAGTCTCTGCATCTGTATACAAAGTGCTACAATGTAGCGGACGCAGCTTTTTTAATTCCAAGTTCCGTTGTGCTTCATATACAGACTCAGTCGCACACAGATATACAAGTGTCACGTATCACATTAATCAGCACAGTCTGATCACATTGCCACTTGGACGCACTTTCCACAAAAAGTAGTACAGGACCTGGCGGATCACTCAGTCAGACAAGTCGCGCTGCGTGGCGTAATGAGGCTATATATATGAGGACAAATCTGTATGTCTGGGAATCTTTTCTCAAGTAAATTATTTGCAGTCCATCTCTGGGGTAAGAGAGTAGGAGGGCCTTCTCCAATGCAATCTCAAAGACAAATACAATTCAGTATGATCTGCAGCGGAGCAGCTTTCCACCCATTACGGTGTAGAAATGCTTGTTTTTTGCTCGCTCCTCAGTTGGCTACAAGTGAGAATTTCCTGGCTGGATATCACACAATAGACTAGGCTAATTGAATTGCCCCCATAAGGGCCAGATTCAATTAGAAGCAGTAATTAACCACGGGCTAATTTGTCAGCCGGAGCTATTCAATTGCAGCCCGCAGACTACACTTAACACGCTTTCTGACTGAGGCCCTGATTCAGAGCCGGACGCTCTGACCAGAGCGCTCGCTCTGAATCAGGGCCGTCTTAGTAAAATTTGGAGCGTCCTCATGGACGCTCGCATAGTTGTGGGTTACTACCCACAGCTTATGCGAGCGTCCATGATGATGGTCGCGATGGTCAAGACCATCGCGACCATCGGGCTTGCGACGGAGACCCTGCGGTACCCTGCTCTATCAGAGCCAAAATCACTCCCACTGACATCACTAGTGATGTCAGTGGGGCCGGCTTCAGACGGTAGGCGTTCCCATGGGAACGTCTCCGTCTGGCAGCCACGCCCCCAGCACGCCCATCAAAGGGGGCGTGCTGTCAGTCACCGTCGACAGCACGCCCCCTTTGGTGCGAGACCTGGAGCGACAGCTTGGCTGTCGTTGTCCGGGTCTCGCGCATGCGCACGACGGAGCTCCCTCCGGCGTGCGCATGCGCCGTGGGGGAACATCGACCCGCTTGCGAGCGTCCTGCGCTCGCGAGTGGGTCTGAATGACCCCCTGAGCCTTAGGGAGATTTGAACAGAAATCTGCTGAAGTGTCCTTACTGTGGGTGCCGCCACCGTGTTCACCCATAGCTTTAGGTACTTTTTCCGGAACCTACCAGTTAACACGCGTTAGCCGCAATTTTACCACGTGAGGAAAAGGGATTGTAATTGGATATCCCAGGGGGTAAATGCTCGAGGCTATCACCATTTTCCTCACGCGGTAAATTACCGTGGCTAATTGAATCCAACCCTGTAGGTGAAAAGCAGACGATTAATAGGGTACATGTTGATTGTAAGAGGTGGCCTGATGTGTGACTATTCAAACAGTGTTTATACATTGTCACCAGCATCCGTTTTCTCTACTCGAGTGCCTTAATATCTCTAGTTTCTAGGAATTATGAGATTATATTTTCAGTAGTAAAATCAAATCAAACAAAATTGCTGCCTCTGTGTGTGCAGGCCGCAATTACATGGTAACTGCATTTATCACTCTAATACAGGGGTGGGGAACCTTTTTTCTGCTGAGGGCCATTTTGATATATAACATTATTAGAGGGCCCGATGCAGGCCACGCCCACTTTGTGTGATGTCACATGGGGGCAGTGCCACAATCACTGGTGATTACAACAATGCCCAAAGCATAGTGAGGATGCCCCGGGGAGCTGTAAGGGTAGCGGCGTGACCGTCTGGAGCCTCCTAAGGGCGCTTCAGGCGGCACTGCTACATAGATTCTGGCTGCAGGGTGCCATTCTTGGTACCGTACTAGCCTGGTGTGGCTATCAGAAAAAAGCTCCAAAATCCAGACCAAATGATTCCGGGGGCCTTACACGGCCCCCAGGCCTGAGGTTCCCCATCCCCCCACTCTAATACCTTATGGTGTAGATAAACAGCAATTACCAACATTGTAAAACAATTTTCATGGTCATACTGTCAAATACAGTCGGGTGCATAAATATTGGGATATTGACAGAATTTCAGATTTTGTCCTCTATTCACCACCACAATGGCTTTGAAATGAAACAAACAAGATGTGCTTTAACTGCAGACTTTCAGATTTAATTTGAGGGTAATTACATCCAAATCAGGTGAACAGTTTCTATATGTGCCTCCCACTTTTTAAGGGGCCAAAAGTAATGGGACAAACTAAACAATCCTAAATCTAACTTACACTTTTTAATATTTTGATGCAAATCCTTTGCAGGCAATTACAGCCTGAAGTCTGGAACGCATAGACATCACCAGACGCTGGGTTTCATCCCTGGTGATGCTCTGCCAGGCCTCTACTGCAAATGTCTTCAGTTCCTGCTTGTTCTTGGGGCATTTTCCCTTCAGTTTTGTCTTCATCAAGTGAAATGCATGCTCAATCGGATTCAGATCAGGGGATTGACTTGGCCATTGCATAACATCCCACTTTTTAGCCTTAAAAAACTCTTTTGTTGCTTTTGCAGTATGCTTCGGGTCATTGTCCATCTGCACTGTGAAGCGCCGTCCAATGAGTTCTGAAGCATTTGACTGAATATGAGCAAATATTGCCCGAAACACTTCAGAATTCATTCTGCTGCTTTTGTCAGCAGTCACATCATCAATAAATACAAGGGAACCAGTTCCATTGGCAGCCATACATGCCCACGCCATGACACTACCACCACCATGCTTCACTGATGAGGTGGTATGTTTTGGATCATAAGCAGTTCCTTTCCTTCTCCATACTCTTCTCTTCCCATCACTCTGGTACAAGTTGATCTTTGTCTCATCTGTCCATAGGATGTTGTTCCAGAACTGTAATGGCTTTTTTTAGATGTTGTTTGGCAAACTCTAATCTGGTCTTCCTGTTTTTGTGGCTCACCAATGGTTTACATCTTGTGGTGAACCCTCTATATTCACTCTTGTGTAGTCTTCTCTTGATTGTTGACTTTGACACATATACACCTACCTCCTGGAGAGTGTTCTTGATTTGGCCAACTATTGTGAAGGGATTTTTCTTCACCAGGGAAATAATTCTTCTGTCATCCACCACAGTTGTTTTCCATGGTCTTCCAAGTCTTTTGGTGTTGCTGACCTCTCTGGTGCGTTCTTTCTTTTTAAAAATGTTCCAAACAGTTGATTTGGCCACACCTAATGTTTTTGCTCTCTCTCTCTGATGGGTTTGTTTTGATTTTTCAGCCTAATGATGGCTTGCTTCACTGATAGTGACAGCTCTTTGGATCTCATATTGAGAGTCGACAGCAACTGATTCCAAATTCAAATGTCACACCTAGAATCAACTCCAGACCTTTTACCTGCTTAATTGATAATGAAATAACGAGGGAATAGCCAACACCTGTCCATTAAATAGCTTTTGAGTTGATAGTCCCATTACTTTTGGCCCCTTAAAAAGTGGGAGGCACATATAGAAACCGTTGTAATTCCTACACCGTTCACCTGATTTGGATGTAATTACCCTCAAATTAAATCTGAAAGTCTGCAGTTAAAGCACATCTTGTTTGTTTCATTTCAAAGCCATTATGGTGGTGAATAGAGGCCAAAATATGAAAATTCTGCCAATGTCCCAATATTTATGCACCTGACTGTAAATGCTTCTAAGCTCTCTCAGCAGGTCTTTGTAGCACTACAAATCCCATCAAGTCATGTTAATATAAAGCATGTTTATAATTGAGCAATCCCCTATATTACACATTCAAGTATAAGAAAAAGAAAAGACAGAGAAATGTCACACAGTACATACAAAAGATGTTATTTCCAGAGACAAATCTGTAAAACTTGTGACTGGCCCTAAATTTAGCAGGACAACCACCAGCTAGATTGTACTCACCAAGAGTTGTCATTAAATAATTCTAATTAGGAATATAAACTCTACAGGACACTTTAATTAATTGTATTTCCCTTGTTAACACTTCAGGGAGTATAGTGAAGGACTGGAATTATTATCTGAGGAATCATCAGCTACAGTCAATGGAGGCAGGACCAATATTCCCCTTTATATTGTGCGCTAGTTCTTAATGAATGGTTGCCAAAGCCTGCAAAAAGAAGAATCTAAATGATCAGATGAATTAACAGTAAATAAACAAATATTATATATATATATATATATATATATATATATACACATACATACACACACACGTATGGAGAGAGAGAGATAATCTGCTAAGGTGCTGCATAGTTAGAGCCACAGCGCTGTGTGTGAGAGAGAGAGAGAGAGAGAGAGAGAGAGAGAGAGAGAGAGAGAGAGAGAGAAAAAAAAAATGGACATAGATGAGATAGAGGGGATGACATGAGAGAGTGTCAGATGGGAAGGCAGTTGAGAGAAATGGATAACAGATGAGAGAGAGTCAAGTGAGGGGTACAAAGATGACAGAAATAGTGGAGGAGAATAGTGATGTGAGCTATAGATGTGTCCTCACTCGTCTTTGTTACAGTCGCTTCAAACAGTCACTCAGCACACCTGGTCCGCTAACGCCAGGCGTCTTCTTTGCCGAAAATGCGTCTAAGTCGCTATGTGATGCGACTAGAACACACCAGGAGACTGTGCTAATTAATATGATAGGTGACACTCATATCTGCATGCGACAGGGTCTCTCAATCAGCATGCGAAGTGCTACGATGTAGTGGCCACAGTATTACTCCACGTTAAGTTCTGTTTACAGTCTCAGACGCACACCGATATAGTGTAACATATCGGATTAATCAGCACAGACTCCTGGTCACACAGCATTATGCGCTGCACGGAGTATTGAGGCTAGATGAGCATGGACACATCAGTAAGAGGAGCGGGACAGAAATGAGAGACAGAGATTGGAAGGTGGACAGAGACGGGGAAAGGGACAGAGATGGCGGAGAGAAACAGGATTGAGAAAGATGGGTGAGGGGCCATACATGAAGGCAAGAGATGTAATAGAGGAAACAGATGAGACAGATGAGAGAAAGAGACAGGAGAAGGGGAATAGATGAAATAGAGGGAGGGGTTACAGAGATGAGAGTAGGGTTGCCATCCATTATTTCTTTGAACAATCTAGAAATCAGCAGATCTGTCCGAAGCAGTGGCATAAAGTGGGGGGGGGGTCAAGCAGGGGGCGTCGCCAGCCGCAGTCCAGGGCACGTGTGGTAACCGCTGGCACTATACACTAAAACAAACACCACCGGCGTTGGCGGTGTGTTTGTTTTAACACTGCAGCCAATAAGAGTCAGACAGACTCTCATTGGCTGCTGCACCCAGCGCCAGAGCCGTGCTGCAATTCACTTATGAGCTCTGCCTTCCAGCTTCCACACTGGGTGAAGGGAGAGATGTCATGACCATTGCCAAGCGGGACGGTAGCAGCGGACATTGGCGGCAGGAGCGGGGATGCCGGTAAGTAAATTATTTGCTATGTGCGTGTCTGTCTTATGTGTATAAGGCACTACTGCTGGAGGCACTGCATAGGGGGCACTATATAAGGGGCACTGCATAAGGGGTACTACTGGGGGCACGGTATAAGTGGCACTACAGCAGGGGCACTGTAC
Organism: Taudactylus pleione; assembly: GCA_031769625.1. Lineage (NCBI taxonomy): Eukaryota > Metazoa > Chordata > Amphibia > Anura > Myobatrachidae > Taudactylus > Taudactylus pleione. The sequence continues at coordinate 39,867,280 of JAUIMM010000031.1, forward strand.
TTGGGGCACTGCATAAGGGGTACTACTGAGGGCACTGCATAATGTGCACTACAACAAGGGGCATTGCATAAGGGGCACTACTGCTAAAGACATTGCATAAGGGGCACTACTGCTAAAGACATTGCATAAGGGGCACTACTACAGTGGGCATTGCATGAGGGGCACTACATAAGGGGCACTGCTACTAGGGATAATGAATAAGTGGAACTACTACAGTGGGCATTGCATGAGGGGCACTACATAAGGGGCACTGCTACTAGGGATAATGAATAAGTGGAACTACTACAGTGGGCATTGCATGAGGGGCATTACTACTAGGGGTATTGCATAAGAGGCACTACTACTGGGGGCATTGCATAAAGGGCACTAAGGTGCGTACGGAATGGAAAGGAATGTTCCCAGAGTGACAAGAAATGGTGGTATGTCATGTTGACACGCCCCATTTTTCAGTGGCCACACCCCTTGTGGCATGTGGCCACACCCACTTTTCTACGAGCACATAGGTGGGTGGGGCTCCATTTTCATGTTGCACTGGGCTCCAAATACCATAGTTACGCCACTGGTCCGAAGTCTGGAGGGTTGATGATCCCGGAGGAAAAGTTTCCGGGAATCACAGAGCACAGCACCAGTAATGTCACTCTCAGTCTGTCACTGGCCAGTCGTCCTCCTATCAACAGACAGACTGCCTCACCGCTCATTTCCTGTCCCTACGACCTACGGCACACGCCCACTTATCTCTTACCTCCTTCACACCTTCAGGGGTCAGAGTCTGCTGAATTACAGTTGTTGCTGGAAACACAGCCCACTGGAGAGTCCCGACACAGAGGGCTGCTGTGCTGCTGGAACCTAGCCATGATCTGTCTACCATGCCCCAGCCCAACTTCTCCATCTACCAGGAATCCTATGATCCTGGCAACCTGTAATGCCTGGACAGAAGTCCATCCTGGAGGATATGTGCGTTACAGGAGTGCATCAATGGTTGCAAAGTAGTTGGTTGATCTCTCTTTAGGAAGAAAATATGAGATATGGTAAGAACTTACCTTTGTTATCTCTATTTCTACGAAGTCCATAGGGTTCCACAGGATACCTTGGGGTATAGGCGATGGCGGCAGACATCCAGGCACCAGAGTTAAATTTTCAGCCTCCCAGGATGCACTGGGGTCCCTCTCCTATACCCCGCCCCCGAGCCTCAGGCCACTCAGTTTCATAACAAAGCCATAGGCCGGAGCAGGAGCAAAAAATTGAGAGAAGACAATCTGGAACACACAAGAATCACATTCTCGCCAGAAGGAGACGGAGAAACCGGTGAACAGATCAAAGCCCATCTGCAGTACAGGTGCGACAGGGCGGGAGTCCTGTGGAACCCTATGGACTTCGTAGAAATAGAGATAACAAAGGTAAGTTCTTACCATATCTCATATTTTCTACTACAGGGTCCATAGGGTATCCACAGGATACCTTGGGGATGTCCCAAAGCAGTATCCTTTAAGGGTGGGGACGCTCCTGTGCTGTAAGGAGAATCCGCCGCCCGAAGGAAGCATCCTGAGAGGCGAAGGTATCAAAAGCATAATACCTTACAAAAATATGGACAGATGACCACGAGGCTGCCAATCACCGCTGAGGCGCCACGTCGAGCTGCCCACGAAGGACCCACAGACCTAGTGGAAGAGCTTTAATAGAGGATGGAACAGGAAGACCTGTGAATCCATCCTGCCAAAGTTAGCGTAGTGGCAGACCAACCCTTTTTATGGAAACCAGAAAGGACAAAACCGAGAGTCTGATTTCCTAAATGGACTGGTACGCTCAACTTAAATTCTTAGCGCCCGTACCACAGCCAAATAGGCCTCACCAGCAGACAGGACTGGGGAAGTAAAGGCCGGTACTATAATTTCCTCATTGATGTGGAAACTATACACCCCCGTAGGTAAAAAACCAGGGCAAGTGCAAAGCACTGCCCTGTTCCTAGGAAAGATGAGAAAAAGGGAGGTCTACATGATAGAGCCTCCCATTCTGAGATCCTACTGGCCAAATTAAGAGCCAGAAGGAATACAGTCCTAGCCGTAAGCCATTTGAAATCCACTGAGCCCAGTGGATCAAATGGCGGTCCTCAGAGAGCCCTAAGGACCACAGTCAAATCCCAAGGAGCCACAGGTGGAACAAAGGGATGCTGAATATAACGTACACCCTGCACAAAGGTGCGGACATCAGGAAGAGTAGCAATCCTACACTGAATCCATACTAACAGGGCAGAAACCTGCACCTTCAGGTAAGCAAGGAGAAGACCGTTATCTAAGCCTACCTGTAGGAAAGCCAACCTCTGTATATCTGGAATAGCCGAGGAGCCTAGCCTCTAGGGCGACACAACTGAAAGAAAGTATACCATACCTAATGGTAAATTCTTGCAGATAAAAGCTTCCGAGCTCTTAGCATGGACAGAGCCCCTGTTAACTATAGAGCTGGAAAAACTCCTAGACCTTAAGAGGACAGTCTCCACCGCCACACCGTCAAGGACAGACAACCCAGGTCTGGGTATCAGCCAGGATCCTGAGACAACATGTCCGGGCGTAGAGGCAACAACTTCGGAGTGTTAACTGAGAGGCTCCGAAGATCTGAGTAATAGTGCCATCTGGCCTACGCTGCAGCTATCAGCAGGAGCGTGCCTCCTTCTTGCTATTACTGGAGGAAGAAGGGATAACGGAGGGACGAGGTACACAACTTGGAAGGTCCACTGGACCTACCTACGTCTATCAGAAGAGTCTCATCTCTGAAAGGCTCCATTTGTTCGCCAGAAGATTGAACACCTCCTGATGAAGAGGACATTTCCCTGAATGCACGTCTTGACGGCTGAGAAAGCCTGCTTTCCATCTGAGGATTCCTGAATGAACACTGCCAATAACGGCAGGGATATAGCCTTCCACCCAAGCCAGAATTCGGGACACCACTGTTAGTGTCGCCTGACTTCGGGAACCTCCTAGGTGGTTTACATAAGCCATCATGATGGCGTTGTCAGACTGTACCTGCACGGTATTTCCGTGGAGGACCTGTCCTGCATGCTGGAGAACCTTGAATACTGCTCAGAGATCTCAGATGTTTATGGGAAGCGCAAAAACTACTGGTGTCCACCTGCCCTGGAACAAGTGTGGACCCGTCACTGCTTCCCAGGCACGGATACTGGCGTCCGTCGTCAGAAGGACCCTGTCCGCAATCCCAAAGGGGGTGCCCCTTGTTTAGGTGAGCTTTCCGCAGCCACCAGGCCAGAGAGAAACAAACCTCCGGGGAAAGTCTATTGACTTTATCCTATGGGGCAACTCATCCCATCCGGAGAGGATCAAGTTTTCAGAGGTTTAGAGTGAAGCTGGGTACTCTCCACCATGTCGAACAGCGACACCCTGGAACCCAGGAACCACATTGCTAAGTGAATAGACACTCGGCGACTCTGCAGGCAACTGCGTAACTTTGCCTGTAATGCAGAGATCTTTTCCTCAATCACAAAGATCTTCTGATGTTGGGATATGGAGCATCCTCTGTGAAGAATCAGAGAGGACCATTTCCAGTTTATCAGTCAGCCCTAACGTAGCAACCCAGATATTGTCCATTGCATATGGCACTGAAGTATCTCTGGAGACCGTGGTAACAACAGGAGGTAACCCGGATAGGGTAACAAGCGGACCCCCTGCATCCGCAGGTGGGCTGCCATAACTGCCATGACCCTGGTAAACCGTGAGGCGCAGAGGCCAGACCAAGGGGCAATGCCAGAAACTGGAAATGCTTATCGACCACTGCAAACCTGAGGAAAACACTGGTGTGCTAAGAAAAGAGGGATATTCAGGTAGTCACCCTGAATATATCCAACGACACCACAAAATTCCCAGGCTCCATTGAATGATGGAATGCAGGGTCCCCCTCCCGAACCGAGGAACCCTTAAGAATTTGTTGAAGGATTCGAGGTTGAGAATGTCCTGGTAAGACCCATTGGGTGTCTGTACCAGAAAGAGGATGGAGTAATACCTCGTTCCCCTTTGGGGCAACGGAATAGGTACTATAACTCCTGCCTGGAGCATAGAGTGTAACACCCTCAAAAATTACAGGGCCTTGTCCTGAATTGACAGAAGACCTGTAACGAAAAACCGTCTGGGAGGCTTTTACTGGGAGGAGAGGACATACCTTCAAGAAAATACTTCTCTTACCCCAGTGTCCATGGTGGTCAGACACCAGCACTGGGCGAACTGGAGAAGCCGGCCTCCAACTCTGGGGGCTCCCGAGAAGAGGCCCGTCCCGTGAGGCTGAAGGCTTATAGTCCAACTTGGGAGTAGGACGTCTTGTACTCCAAGCCTGTTTTTATGGCTGAGCAGATTTCCTGGCTACTGACTGTCTTGGAAAGCTGTATTTTAGACTTACCCTGGCCTCACAGGGCCGAAAAGACAAAGCCCCAGACCCTGATGGGACTGTAGCCGATGGCAGACACGCAGACGTAGCTGCTGCCTGCAGGGCCACAATTGCGTCCAGACGAGGGCCAAACAGGACTTGTCCCATAAAAGGCAAAGCATTCCAAATGGAATCTAAGTCCGCTTTCCAAGAGCACAACCACAGGGAGCGGCGAGCCGCTACTGCTGCCGAGGAGATTCTGGAAAGGAGTAGGCTATATGTAAGACTGTCTCATTATGAACGTGGCTAAGTCTCTGAGAATGTGCCACTATCCACCTGCTCTGCTGGAGAGTCAGTGTGCAGCGATCCAGTTACCTACCCAGCGCTCCATGGCTCTGGCCCCCCAGCACACGGCCATAGCCGGCCTGGAAGCCCCTCCAGCAAGGGAATATTGGATTTTAGATATATTTGCACCTTGCAATGTGTAACCTCCTTCAAGGAGGACCTGGAGGGCATGGGCAACGTAACACTCCTCACTAGGCGTGTAACATGAGAATCTACCCGTAATGGTAACTCCCATTCGGAAAAATAATTATCCGCAAAGGGGTATGCAAAAGGTCAACCGTTTTTGAGGCTGGAACCGCTTACCCGGATTTTCCACGCCTCCTCTAAATGATCCAACTGACCAGATAGAGGAATTACAGTGGCAACACCATTATCCTTAAAGAAGGCATAGTTGGATTTAGCCACGGGGGATATGTAATAACCCAAGCCGCACGGACTGCCCGTATAAGGCCAGGTATATAGACTTTAGACCCAGACCACGCCTCCTTTGCACTAAGGGGCTCGTGTCTGAAAAAGTCAATGTCACCGTCATCAGACGTCATGTCCTTACCCGTCTGAGACCCGAAAGGCCGTTTAGAAGGCCGAAATGGTGACTCCCCCTGTAAAACGTCCATCAGGTGCTATACCATTTGGACAATAAATTCACCCACACAGGCTCCTGCGAGACCTGGGGGGGGGCGAAAAACAGGATACACTGGGGTACCATCAACTGCCCAGGGACCCCTGCATGTGATGAGACCACCACTCGCTGCGATAACCCCTATGGGGAAACACAGGGGGTGTTGCCCACAAGGGCTGTAAGCATCTTAGCCAGCCGAGGGCAGTCCCCTTTTTGTGTAGGCACAGTGACAGAAATGGGGCATGATATATAATACAACATGCCCTCCATAAACCCTCAGCGTCTACATATCCCTCCGCTAACTGCACATGATATCAGTACATTATAGCTGGAAGAGGATATCCTCGTTCACTTTCAGACATGAGGATTGTGAACGGAGCGTATGTGACCTTCCACACAGAAAAACCATGTTTACTGTGAGGTAATAAACACCCTGCAACACCGCACCGCAAGGGCTGTAGCAGAAGAAGAACAGGGATAGGAAAAAGGCTGACAGTCACAAATGATAGTACAGGCAAACAGCGCTAGCATTTAAGTCACATACAATGCACAGATAACATCCTGCATTACAAGCCCTGCGATCAACTACACAGACCAGAGCCTGGTAGGAAACAGTGCTGCATACACTAACCTTACTGAAGGAGAGGTATGCGGGGGACCCGGACCGCAATGGCATCTGTATCAGCTTCCAGCAGCGTTTGCCATCCCCAGCACAGTAGTGAGAAAATGGCCACCGAGGAGCAGAGAGGAGGCGGGCCCGGGGGAGGAGCGCTGACACAGCCCTCTCAGACCGCTGTGGAATTGCACTGTGCAGCGGGGGAGACGCTGGCTGTGAGACAGGGAAGGCGTTCCTCCCCTGGCCTGCTATTAACCCCTGGGACGCCGCGCTGTACCGCACATGCTGCGGTCCGCTGTCCCTGGTGGTCTAGTGGAAGGCGCAGGATCAGTACCTGGCCCCACGCGCAGCCGGTCCCCAGGGAGCCCCCTGCCTGGTGACCAAAAAGGACTGTGTTACCGGCGGGTGCCCACCGCGGGACCCCGCCGCTTACCTTGTTCCCCGTGCATCCGGCCACAGTCCAGGTAGCCGGGGTCACCGCTAGCTGTGACCCCAGCTACCAACCAGCATCCCCGGAGCGGTACCGGCGTTCTGGTACCGGCGGGGTGTAGGAGTGACAGCATGGACGTCAATAGTGACTGTCCTATGCTGGAGCACTCTAGTTGTGCAGCCACAGCTGCGAAGAAATCTTCAGGGGCCTTGAAAAGACCCCCCTCTGTACGGTGCGACTGGTCCGGCCAGGCACCGACGAAAACTGAGTGGCTTGAGGCTCGTGGGCGGGGTATAGGAGAGGGACCCCAGTGCATCCTGGGAGGCTGAAAATTTAACTCTGTGGTGCCTGGATGTCTGCAGCCATCGCCTATACCCCAAGGTATCCTGTGGATACCCTATGGACCCTGAAGTAGAAATAGCCATCATTCAATTAAAGGATTTTTAAAAAAGATATTTAAAATTAAAATGCATAGAAATGCTGCGTACAATGAATGTGAACGCTACCCACCCACACTCTAGCAATTGCCCCCAAATGCAGGCTAGCTAATACATGAATTCAAAATTGTTTGGAGTACACTGTACTATAAATGTGGAGGTGTTGGATGACATAATCCAGAATGTGGAGGGGTCTGATGGCATATAAAGGGGCATGTAGGGGCTCTTATGGCATAAAAAGGGACAAATGAAGGCTCTAATGGCATATAAGGGGCATATGGAGCAGATGGCATATAAAGGGAAAGGCATGTGCCTTAAATCTAAGATAAAATTATTGTAACCCTACTGTGGTTTGGACAGGGCCCCATATCAGGCGCCCTGACTGGGAATAAAAAAAAGTGTGTGGATGGGGAGAGAGAGAGAAGATACACAGGCCAGAGATGTGAGAGAGACATGAGGGGTGGGGAGAGAGAAGGATGAGAAAGACAGACAGACGGGGAGGGGGGTTCAGAGATAGAAAGGTGGGGAGAGACTGAGTAAAGAAATAAATCCCTGCAAGTTCCTAGTGAATTAATAGGAGGAACTATGTAGTTTGCAGAATCAGGACAATCCTGCACAGATAGCCAGCATGATTATGCATCACGGGGGTGTGGTTGTGCACTTTTGATGTGTAGACATGCGCCCCAACCCATCTTCCTCCCTTAAAGGGACCCGGTGGATGCTGCAAACCCCCTGCCATTTACTGCTGCTCTAAATGGAGACACCACCCAACCTGCTGGCCCAATTGGGACTGATTGACAAAGCCCTCAACGCTGGATTGTCCCACCTACAACAGTACCGTTGCAAGTTATGAATTGGGTTCAGATCACAATATGGATGCCTCTTTTGTGTGCAGGCAACAGGTCCACTTTTAAAGCCAGTTCTGAACACATTGCAGAACTAGAATAAAGTATTATTTTACTACGTAACCTCTGCTCTCAGAGGTTCTACTATCGCCCAATACAAATGCACACTATTTTGCTTGAATTTCCTGGCGTCTGGCAGTTCAGCTAGAAAACGCAGGGCACACAGGTCTGGCACTCATATAGTCCTCATTATACATTGCAAATATAAAAACAATATCAATCCTTATAAAAAGAAAATAGTGGCAGGTTTTGCCTTTAATCCACAATTTCTTCACAATCAAGGCAATATACCAACCTATTCCCTGAACTCAGCCTGAGATCCCAGCTGACAAATTAAGGGTTATCGGTCATGTACTATCAGTATCATTCAATTAAACTGCCCGACAGTACCTGATTCATCAAACTGATTAACTGCCCACAGACCCTAAGGGCTCTGTAACAATCCACAGCCTGGGCAGGAGGGGAAATGGGAGGGGGGGGGGAAAGCACATACACACTTACAAAACAAAAATAGCCGAAGCCCACACCAATTTACTGTAGCTCTTAAAGGTCTTCAAATGTAGATGCCGCTGAGCACAGACGACATTCCCTATTTTTACTGCGCAAATAAACCAGCTAGCACAAAGGAACACAGTGTTCATTCTAGTAGAATTGTTCCAGCTACAGCTATATCGCTGTAAAGTGCATTACCAGGCCGTGAAACAGGAAAATGAGTATTATGCAATGCTATGAACACAGCAAGCTCCTATATAAATATATACACTGCCATGTAATTCACCACTCATTGAGAAGGCAATTTTGTAGGATAATTTCCTTGATTACTAATGTTATGTATGTGGTTACATTTAACACTACGAAGTATGCAATCTTGTCTTGGAAGAAGGTTTGAAAGTACACTTTATAAGTATAGAGCCTATCAAATCGACTAGCAATGATCACTGAGGTATGAGTCACTTCCCCAGTATGCTGATAGACTATATAACATGCAGAAAAACATAAAAAAAAACCTCTCCTCTCTGACCGCTAACATTAGATCAATGTCACAGGTATTTACCAAATGTGAGATTTCTCAGGATAGGGACATCCACATAAGTACTAGATCATTGGGAGAGGGGTGGTCAGGCACCAAAGTAATGCCACTATATCAGCTGTTCTCAACCTGGGGTACTAGTGCCCCCCAGGGGTTCTCATCGTGACTGTCAGGGATATTTGAAAACATTTTTGTAATGTTGATGCTGGACATAAGGTGGTAATTAGACACACATGGAGAGCAGTGCCCTAGAGGGGATGTAGTCATTAGGTTGACAGTGACTACATTCATGTCAATGCCACAATGTTGAAAGTTATGTCGACATTGTTAAAATATCAGCGGACTACATTTCGTCATGTCCAGAATGGCGACATATGAAATGCCGGCATTGTCAGAATGTCAACATTAGTGTAAAGCTGCGGGATGGGAGGGTTAGACACTAGGGGGAGAGTTAGGGATTGGGGGGACTGTGCTTATCAGAACGCTGGGGCATCAGATGACTCCATTGGAGCTGACAGTCATGTGACCGTCAGGACATGGAAGGCGCCGCAGCCTCCGGGCCCTGATAAGTGACCGCTCGGGGCCACCAGGGATGATAAGTACACATTCTATTATGTCAACATTTCATCAGTGTCTACTTGATGGCTGTCCACATGGTCAATGTCGACATTATGACCATGTCACCAAATCACACCTAACCTTATGTCAACATTTCATCAGTGTCTACTTGATGGCTGTCCACATGGTCAATGTCGACATTATGACCATGTCACCAAATCACACCTAACCTTGTCCAAGGGATCTTTAGCCTTATGCAACACTTAACAAAATGAAAAAGTATATCCCTGTAAAATAAATCATGTGTGTATTATAGTTTTATTGTCAATTTAAAACTTTTCATGAATTTTAATATATGAGAAATAAAGAAGTACAATACATATTGCCCTTGTGCAATTTTTTATAATCTGGTTTATAGTACATTTTTTGCTTTTATATATAGCGGAATCAACTTGTATTTCATGTTTAAGTTACATTTTTAAATCTATACAGTGGAATATTTAGCTTATACCTATTTATGTATAACAATGGCTCATCAGGTATTTCTGGTGATAAAATACAAGCCATAGAGATGCTGCCAATTAAACACGCAGAAAGACAAAACCATGTATTACTTTTTTCTTTTCTTTTTTTATTATTTTAGGATGTTTTTGTGCTTTTAATTTATGAGATTTCTAAAAAAAAAATGTATCTAATTCTATCTATATGGTTACGGCTGCCCAACGGCAGGGCCGGACTGGCCATCTGGCCAATGCCAAGAAGGGCTGATGGCCTGATCCGGACTAAAACCCTACCCGAGTAGCTTCGCCTCCCAGGCACACTACTCAGCCGGGATACTTAGAGACAGGGGCGTGTGGCGAGGCCACGACATGTGCGACAAGGTTAGGCCTCCATCTCTTTTCGCGAATGCCCACACTTATGGCGCACGTAGGGATGTATGCTAGGGCTGGTCTGGAGTCCCAGTCAATCCCTGCCAACTGGTAAACAATTCCCCATGATATACTATTAAATACATTTATTAACAAAACTTGTATATTACACTTATTTTGTACATTTATACGGTGAACTATTAATACTTATGATCGCAAGTACAGAGTTCTGGATTGTGAGCCGCAAGAAAAGCATCTTCATCCACTCATAATACAGTAACCTGGGCTGAGTCCTCGAACTCGCTGATGTTGCAGCATCCTTAGGCAACTTCATGGTACACCCGCCTTGCTCAAGGCAGATATATTCTGCCGATGTTGACCATGAACTAGTTGCAGTCTAAGGTAAATGTTCTGCTTATTCTGAAGCAAATCCTTGCAGACCTCCAGCAAATAGCTATAAACAGAAATTAAGCAGCCGAAAACCTTGATAAATAAGACAAGCTGGTCAAAGAGGCTGATTGGACGTTAAAAGAAAACCAAAAAAATATATACAGTATATATCTGTCTATCACAGGAACAAAAATAGCCAGAGCTCAATGAAACTTTAATGAGAATGATTACGGCAGCAGGCTCATTTCTGTAATAGAACTTCTATAACAGACAATTTATTTCTTTTTAATTTGAGGAGAATGTAGTGTTACATCCCAGGAGTACGACTAGCTATAACAGTAAGGTCCCAGAGTAGTGCCCTCCACTGATAAACTAATTGAAGTCATGATCTGCCATGTGCATTCCAAACCTGCCCTGGCAGTAACGCTTTTACATGAGGAAGAGCCCGCAGGATAGGGATTCCCCTGTTGGACCACAAAAGTAGAGCAGATGTTTATACGGCTGTGGGCACTTCTGTTCCGTCATAGAGAAATAGTTGGAGGTAAGTGATCGCCAAGGACACCGCTGGGACTTACTAAACGAGGCAGTTATTCTGCAGACTATTCTGTAAAGACCGGTTCCACTTCGTACGTCAGCAGTTAAAATATGCTGTTATCATACATATTCACCTTGTGGCACGCATGCTCTGTACAAGTGTCACTCAATCCTATAGAAATTATGTGTATAATTATCCCACAGCCCTTAGTCATAGACTAATCCTCTTCATAAACAGCTACAACAACAACACCGCCCCCTGTAGACTTTCAAAAAAAACGACACCATATTGTGCAGGCCACTTCTCTAGGTAGAAACCACCAATGATGGGGAATTGTCAAAAATGTGAGATTAGTGTTAGAATATCAATGTGGCACATATACAGCACTTTCAGAACCATAATTCCTGATTTCCTTCTTCCACTAGAAAAACAGTACAAATGCTATAATAAAGCAGGACTCAAACATTAGTTATTCCACGTTCTAAACTGCGAGGCAAACAGTCTTTAACCCGTAGGCTGCTAAGTGGGACTAATCCTCTACTTGATCTCTTGTTTATTTTATTATAAGAAGATCCCCAAGAGGGGCAGTGCCTGTTTTTGAAAACAAAATTCTGTACCTCCCATCTGTGAAATACACGAGTCTTCAATTTTCAACAAGTGGTGACACTTTATCTGCTGATCACTCATAATAAGCAAATACAAAAACAGATAAAAAAAATAAATAAAAGCATTAGGTAGATATCTATACTCCTGGCACCCCCTTCACCAGTGTAAATAGGCGATACTCCTGACCGGACACCAGGGGCAATTCAGAAAAGTATGACAATTTCTCTTTCTTCAACTGATTGCCCAACGTTAAGTAAATAAATGATAAATAAGAATAATTTACTTTCATTGCACCACCTTCTGAAAACTATTGTGCATTCCGGGCCTCCGCTGTCACTTATAGCAGGGTGCATGGAATGACAGTGCCCTATGCCTCCAGCCCATAGCAGCTGCACCCACTATAGTTACAAGCCTGGGTGCAACTATTGTCTATGAGACAAACTCCTGTATTTGCCCTGGTCGTGTCTCCAAACTGCAAGGCCACACCGCCAAACCACCCTGGCAATGCCCCTTCCTCCCCTCCCCCCCCCACCCAATTATATGAACATTCTGGGACTTGTAACATGTAAGCTTGGGATGGTCCTCGGCATCAAGGACATTTATCAGTTCTTCCCATTCCATTGTACAACGCACAGAAAAGGTATAGAAGGGACAGACTCAATAGATATATACTATTGGTATAAAAATAAAGCTCCCACTGTAGCCTATAAAGTAAATCTCAAACATAAGCGCTAATAAAAATGACACCTGTAACAAACATGCAATTGTGGCTTCAATGACATCATCTGTTATGTTCTTACTACATGCACCAGTTCTGTAATTCCGATAAGGTACTTTATCTCCTGTATAAATGGGATCACAGGCTCCTGAGCAATTCCTTTAGGTAGAGATCACAGATAAAAAATGTGGCTGCTGCTCTGACAAGCAAATCGGAGATGAATAAGTCTTCATCGCTACACTAAGTGGATCCTTGGGGTGATTCTCCAACGTTTAGTAACACCACAGGCATATCAATTATAGAACAAATAAATCAAAAATAAATAACCAAAAGGGTCACCTAGCAAAGATGCGATCATTAGAATTCCAGCATAATTGCCACTGCTATTTCACACAGATTAGTAAATATATCCTCTTTCTTTTAATGCCGCAGAGAATTCAAAATATTGGATGATGTTGTGTAGCTGCAATCACACACTCTTTTCTGCAGCCACTCCTGGCTGTGTCTAATTAGGGTGAAGTATGTTAATGATAGAGCGGTGCGGCCGGCAGACGCTTAACGCTGCCGTATTAATTGTGTTTGTGGAAAGAAGCATGAGTTGTGCTTATCCAAGGTAATTAGTGATGGATTTGTTAATTAATACCAGAAAGTCAAACTGTCTTTCTCTTGTCTAGTGTAATTAGCTGAAATAGTTGAAACTTTTTCCCTTACTGGCAAACTGACATGATAGAACTAGACCAGTCCTGATTTAGAACATGACAACAGTGATGGCTAAATGGTGAATCATTTGTATATTCAAAGCATGACCTGGGGGTATGGTAATGTTCTTCACCGAAGGCCCATCATCTGTAGAATAGAGTGCTCTGCCTAATGAGGACCCATTCCTGCTATATATTGGGGTAGGGTCATTTAGTGTCTCACAGTGTTGCAGACTCACGCACAGCTGTGAGGACTGTGAAAGCCAATAGCGTCCTGTACAGCAGTAGCTTCCACCAGCAATTTATCACATAACAGTTAAAAAATAAAAACACAATAAAAGACTATTTAGTTTAGTTGGATCCCGTGAGATATTTTCCAACCAAGTTAAAGAAAGTAGAAGAAAACAACACTGGTGGAAGTGGTACATATGTCTGCATGGTGCCAGGGGAGGTAAGAGGGGATTGGAAATCAGTCTAAATTAGACATTTTTGGCCAATTTAGCCCACGAGAGCACTTCATTTGTTTGACGGTTTTGTGAGAAGTACTGGTTTGAATCCTCAGCTAACAGTACAAGTGCGTTGTGAAAATGATATAGGGGCAGGACAATTTCTCTCTCTCACAATGTAAATAGCTCCATTCAAGGCACTTAACACAGAGTGAGAGGAGAGAATAAGCATGTAACACCCTCAATGCAAATCCCCGCAACGTTTTCATTCTGTAAGCACCTGGCTGGACGAGTGATGGATGTTCTTTCACCTTTTTTTTTTTCTGTCAGTACAACAATAATTTTTTCACTATTACAATAAGACAACAAATACAGCACTTCACAAAACAGGTGTTTACAAGCAGTTTGCCACCTAAAAATATATGTACAAAACTCATTGAGAGGTGCAAAATTGCCAACAAACAGGGGCCATCTTACATAATCCTGAACTCCTCTACTATATGCGACCAAGAGGAGCCTTAACACAGGTGCCAGCTTTCCTGGGGATGTAGGGGGGGGAGTCAGAGGGTCCTATACCACTTTTGTGCCTGTGTGACCAATTTTCTATTTTTAGGCTGTTTAAATGTTTTTTTGGGGTTTTTTTTCTTTAAAATAAGGAAATGACAAAAAAAGATTAAACAGGAAAAAATACTCTCTAAAGTGCATAAAGAACTACTTTTTGGGTAGAGGTTGAAAAGTGAGTGCAAATTGTAAGGAGTAATCAGGACACAAAAGTAAAAACACTCATGCAGTCTTTGGTACTGTAAGTTAAAGGATGGTATTTCAATGAATGGAGGTGAGGCACACAAAAAGTGACAAGGCTCTCTCCAGTGCCTCCACCCTTACCTATAAAGGCCAACTTATTGCTGTGGGCACCAGAGAAAAGCAGGAGTTACTGTATACAGTACATTAGTAGAAATATAATGATGGGTGGGTGACAGTACATCACAGCAAAGGAGGCAGGGGCGGATCTAGACTGGTGTATTAGGGGGGGGCGAGTTAATGATTAACTCTGCCCCCCCCCTCGTGGCAACCCCCCCACTCCCCCGCAGCAAATCCCCTACTCCCTCGCGGAAACTCCTCCCCTCCCTTTACTTTCACTTACCTCCGCTGCTACGATGATGATCTCCCTGCGGGCTTCGGTCAGCTGCTTTCCCATCCTGTACTGTGACCCGGTCAGCTGTTTAATGCAGCAGCTGACCAGGGTCACAGTGCAGGAGCCGGGAGACCAGCTGACTGGAGGGAGGACATCACCGGAGCCTGATCTTCGGTCCCCGGATAGATGCAAGTTGATTTTTTTTTGTTTTTGTAGCAGTGATCAGCGTGTGGTCTATTTAGACCACACAGCTGATCACAGGGTGTGAGGAGCCGGCTGTGATCGCTTCCTCCCCGGCTCCCGGGTCAGGTGACAGCCTGTCACTGACACATCCCCCTAACTGGGAGACGGGAGCTCCGATCACAGCACAGCCCAGCCATTATCATCTCTCTCCTCTGAACTTAATGATGACCACCGAAATACTGCGCACGGGTAATTGTTTCTCCACTGTATGCTTGCCATAACATTTCATGAGTTTAATTCCCGCTTTTTCCAAGTTTAACACAAAATTCTATCACACATCTCTGACGTAATCTCACAAACACGTCAACCTCATCCACTATGACGAAACATACGAAGATCTTCCACTCGCTGTGACCAAACAAAAAAAAAAAAAAAAAGACTACAGCAGCCCAACCACAGGTTCTGACACATCGATGTATAAGCTTCACAATAACAATAGCTTCCCATAGCGTTGTCACATCTGCCTATGGGACAGAAAAAGAGAGACAGTCTCATTACTTTTCAACCAGCCCTCATATTTATACTCCTGCATCTTTCATAAATGTATAACTAACTCATGAGTCTCAATGGCTTTAACTAAGATCCGAACCACCTGGACGGTTGTTTCTCATGGGACACGTGTCCCTCAGTTGCCCCTATGTGTGACGGCAGGTAGGTACGATGTTCTGCCAACAAAAGTTAAGCCTACACGTACAGTAAGTCACCAAAGACCTGACCTCTGTGGTAGTTAAATGTTTTGGGTACCATTGTATCATGTCCCAGGAAAAGCAAATAATCACTCCTACCTGAAAATAATACTGTAACATTGTACCTAAGCATAAATATGTATCACACCGACCTATAAAGCAGCCAGGGGTCTTCCAATGGCTGAAATCACTAACGTGATGGGGTGGACTGCTGCCTCATCAGGACAGGGAGTGATTTTGGACTAAGTGGGACAAGTGCCTCCCTACTGCCCAGTCATTGGTAAAGCTTTTTATGCCATATATATAGCCTCTTAAGTTTATGCCACATTATACAGTATTAATGTTACGTTTTTAACTTAGCATATTCAATGTGGTAATTAAAATGGAATTTGTTATTATTAAACACAATAGAGATGTTAATTACATTTTGGTGTCAGCTGAATCCACAGTATTGGTACTTGGGGTAATACGGGCCCAACGGCAGGGGCAGGGGCAGAGCAGCAATTGACATGCAGAAGTAGCCCTCTTGCCCTGGAGGGCAAAGGGTAGGATCAATGCCTAACTCCAGGGTAGTGTAACTCAACTTCATGCTGACATATTAAACGTTAGATTGTAAGAAAGCATTAAACTGTGGGGTTCAATTCAATTAGATGCAAGTTTGCAAAAACAAGCTTGCGCCATAAAGCTTGCATACATATCGGCAATGCGCGCATCTACAAAATGTAAGATTCAATTAACAATGGCAAATTGCGGGGCTTGTGGTGATGTAATGTTTTTTGTTACGAAAAGTGACCTGGGCGATTTCAATTTGGAAAAATACTCACAGCCAGATTGTTCAGGCAGATACAGAGAAACAAACACACAGGGCTGGCTGGTACAGACGTGTCCTCTTACACTACTGCTGCCGTCTCGCCAATCTGCCCTTCCCGGCGTGCCAAGTCCTGTGTGATGCGACAAGCATCTTTTTCATGTCTTTTTCGCTCTAACATGCGTCTTTGTCTGATGCAACAAACCCATCACGAAACTGCACTGATTAATTTGATATGTAACACTTGTCTGAATCTGTATACTAACTGCTATGATGTAGTGACTGTGGCTTTGTATACAGACTCAGACGCACACAGATATACAAGTGTCTCACATCACATTCATCAGTGCAGTCTAGAGAAGCTTGTGGTCACATCCAATTGCGGCCAAGATGCATTTTCGGGTGTAAAAGACACAAATAGACAATCAGAGCAAGCAGAGTCGCACGGGATCTCTCGTGCCAGGCGTCTCATGCCGCATGGCATATTGAGGCTAGAAATACGAGGACACATCTATCTTCTGCGCCTCCCAGAGTGAGGTTGGCACATGCACCCTTATTTAATAGCTGAAGTGAAAAATATTATTTTGCAGATAGGGGCACCTGAGTAGCATGGCGCCCTCATACAACACTGACCAGGCTTACTGTGTATTAAGCCTAGCACAAACACCACGCAAAGCTCCGTAAGACTGCCAAACAAGCTCAAAATAATATACCTTTATCAAAATGGAAAAAAAAAAATGTTGCAGAAGTGATTAATATGATAATGACAAAAGACGGGCCATTTCCTTATCTGAAAGGCTAATTACCTAACTCACTTTGTCTACCATCTAGATTATTAAGAAGATTTTGTTCCTCACTAACAAATTCAAGTTATGTTTCAGAAAAATGGATCTTGGCTCACTCCCTGGGGCACATGAGCCATTAGCAGAGACGCAGCTCCTGGAGGATACCCACGAACCTTAAACTAAATGAGAGACAATGAAAACATGACAGACTGTACAATCTATGCAACTCTGCATCTCAATCTCTTCCTTCGCACAGCTAAAAAGCCCTAGGGCAGACCTTGATCAAACCGCAGTGACTTAACCAACACTGCCTCATTCTTTTGCAAAAATAAAATGAAGATAAATTGGTTGAGGTTACATTTGAGGTAACTGTGATTTAGAGTAACCTAGGTACAACCACAGCTCAGTCTCAGGAGCTTCGGTACTCCACCACATTCTGTATGGTAGTCGTCACTTCCAGGTCCCTAGCATGAAGGGGAAATAAGCTCAACCCAGTCTGTATATGTAAAAGTAGGGAGAGGGGTGGGGGTAAAGGAAGTATTTGTCGCATAGACAGGAAGAGAGGATTACGTGAACTTACTGCATGATTGCAGGAAGTGTGCTATTGACCTGAACACCGAAGCCTGCACTGTGCTCCGTGCACTAAAATATAAGATGCACCTGCTCCATAGGGATAAATGTTAGGGGACACGCTACAAAGGAACAAAAGTAATGGGGCGTGCTACAAGGGGACAAATATAAGGGGGCGTGCTACAAGGGGACAAATATAAGGGGGCGTGCTACAAGGGGACAAATATAAGGGGGCGTGCTACAAGGGGACAAATATAAGGGGGCATGCTACAAGGAAACAAAAATAAAGGGGCATGCTACAAGGGAACAAAAATAAGGGGGGGCGTGCTACAAGAGGACAAATGAAAGGGGGTGTGCAACAAGGGGACAAATTTAAGGAGCTGTGCTACAAAGGAATAAATGTAAGGGGGCGTGTTACCAGGGGACAAATTTAAGGAGCTGTGCTACAAGGGGACAAATATAAGGGGGCGTGCTACAAAGGGACAAATTTAAGGGCTCGTGGTATAAGAGGACAAATGTAAGGGGTCGTGCTAAAAGGGGACAAATGTAAGGGTCCATGCTGCAAGAGGACAAATGTAAGGGATCGTGCTACAAGAGGACAAATGTTAGGGATCGTGTTTCAAGTGGACAAATGTAAGGGGTCGTGCTACAAGAGGACAAATGGAAGGGGTATGCTGCAAAAGTGAATAATGTAATGGGGCACACACTACCAGGGGATAAAAGTAAGGGACACACTACGAGGGGACAAATGTTGGGGGGGGTTGGTGCTACAAAATAATATGCATAAGAAGGAGGAAGGAGAGTCACTTTAAAGAGAAAAATGTAAGGGGGCTGAGTGGTCCAAAGTATAAATGTAAAGGTGGTGCGTTCACAAGTCACAAATTAACGCGGGTGGCACACTCCGGAGTGACAAATGAAATGGGGGGGGGGCCCCGGGCATATCAGCCGCTGATATTTCTTGCTCAAAATGAGCATCTTATTCACATAAATAAACTAACTGGGAGCGACTACTTTGCTGGATTGCACTGATCACTTTGATGTGCGACATTAGTATATCAGTGTGCGACTGAGTCTGAATGTGTATGAAGTGCCATTGTGCTTCATTTGTGACTTTAACAGCAAATTTATTTTACACCTGTACAAAGTCTCAGCCCAGCGTCTCTAATACTCTGAACTGCAACGTAAATGAGATGCATTGGTACGCTTTACCTGTGTCTCAGTCGAGGCGGGGGTCTTGCGCCGTATAAAGTGTAGATGCTAGGTGTATGTGAAAATGCAAAGACTAAGACAGGGTCTGTAACGTTATACAGAACTATACAGAGAAAACGTGGCAATACATTTTCTTAGTTGAAGATTATTCCATACTCACAAGTTCTGCTCTTTGCTTCTGCAGCCCTGAATCTTCCAAAGCCTGAGACAGCTGCGCCTACAACATAACAGAAAGAGCACATCAGGAGAGCATATATCAAACGTAAAACACCTAGGCCAATTGTAACCTACAGTACAGATCAGCGTAACACCCCGGTTACAGTTCAGGAAATAGAAGTGCCAATCAAACTAAAACGCAATGAGCGATGCTTTTCTTTATTATCAATTCCTAGTTATTAATAAGCCATATTTTCCTCAATGTGGTGACATCATCTTCAAAGACATTCTAAAAGATCAAGTGGAAAATAAATAGTTCTGCCAAAAATTTATTAATTAAAATTAATTAATGGAAAAAAAAAATCAGTAATAAGGGGATTAAAACCATTTAACATCCATTATGTTACTTAGACAAAGCAGCCATCTTATCGGAAAACTCATTGTACAAATGTTTCTAGGTGTATTTACTCTTTCCCATTGAGGTTTTATTGTATAGATTGATAAGCTCACATATAAACAAGTGCCGCTGCAAATTAATTTTCATTACTGTGCATTTAACTAGTCAATTTATCTTTTAAGTAGGATTCCAAATGCCGGAAGATTTTGGTCTAATGAGGATTCTGAGCGGCTCATAAAAGAAGCGGCTTCCATCGATACGGAAAGAAACAAAAACAGTTTTGGGCCAATTACCAGCTCTCTGAGACATTCCGAAATACATTTGAAGTCTGCTTTATTTGAACATTAATTTGTAGCATTAGACAATAGGAGATTATAAAGCGTTATCATGACTTTCAGTTGAGAATATTTCCATTATGTATTCCCAGTTTATCTAAACCTCTCTCAGCAAATTCTAATATAGAACAGTGACATAAGTACTAATATATACAATTATCAGTAACTGTGCTAGCACGGTAGCCTTCATCTGCAGTCTATAGAATACATAGAAAGTGACCGCAAACGTACAATAAATATAATGCGTCACAGAAAAAAACGTGGTTTCCCTTAACTATCTGAATTAGCGCTGGCCTCACAGAATACATACAAGCTTGATATAATGTGCTCCATGTCCCTATTTGGTGGCTTGGGTCAAAAAATAATCTGCAATGGTTGTTTTTGCTTATTTATAATACTTTTTTGAAACTAGGTAAAACACATTTCCATTTTCTTCCATTTATCTTTTTTTGCTCCTAGAACCATAAATACAGAAACATCTGCTCAGAAAGGCATTGCACCTCTCATTTTATCGGTCTGTTTGTCTATCCAACCATCTATGTATGTATGTATCAATGCTTTTCACGCAACATTTTAAAATACGTTTTTTCCATTTCTTGTATTTAGATCCATTAAATTTGGGGGTGTTTTTGGGCAACAGTTACACTTATGTAATACAAAATTATTGTCTTTATAGAAATCGAGAATAAAAGCGTAAAATATCTTGTACGCGGAGAATACTATATTATCTTGCCTTTGATTACTATTTAAGTTGAGCAATCTTTGGTTACTCTCCTGCACACTTCTATGGGATGCAAGGAAAAATAAGCAAAGATGTTGGGCGCAGACTGCCTTTTATACGGCTGTTCCAGTGGCACATCGCGCACATCCATAAGAATTTAATCCCCCTCCTCAAAAACAGTTACACATTTAACAGTGCAGATTAATACTTTAGCTCTAGATTCCAGGACAGTTGGGTGATGTACAGATAACAGGTGCCTGTTCAATGCCATGTGTAGCATACTGTATTAGAGGGGTATTTTTAGAAGAGGGAAAGGGGGATAAACATCTGATAAATGGGAGAGCCATTTATTTCAGTGTGTCAAGCAAAATATATGTTAATCTAGGTTTTCGCTGCAAATGTTTTGCATATTCCAGTTTTCCCACAATGTCAGAGGTGTGTCCTAGAATTAGGAATCACCAGGCAGGACAGGAGGGTTTCAGCCTCTATTACGGTTAGATCAGTGATGGGCATTACCACTGGGATAAACATACATTTTTCATGGATTTTAAGCAGCATTCTTTTTAACAAAGTGGAATCCAAGCTAACACATGAAAAATGCATAGAAGACATAGGCATTATGCGGAGAGAGAGGCCGATGAGAAAGAGCAGAGGTGCTAAAAGGAGAGAGATAAAGTAAAGAACGCGGAGGGGGAAACAGAATGAGCCCATGTAGCAGAAGAAAGGTTCCCAGAAAGCCCATAAATAAAGATTTGATTATTTGAGATTGTTACATTAATCTTTGCTACAGTGGCTAACATCCTATTTTAAGCTACCAGAACAAATACTAAACCGGTCTCCTTAATACAGACTTCCAGAGCCATTTGTCTACCCCGAAAGGAGACAAACAAGAGAGACATTATTAGATTACTAGTAATGAGACCTCAGTCTGCCCCAGACTCCACCCCACATCCCCTGCTCCCATACTTACTCCATTCATGGCGGTCCACTGGGTTCCAGTCTCCTTAGTGGGGAGCATTGGGGCACGCGGGAAAGCCCTTAGAGAAGAATTATATACATATATGTTTTCAGGCAGAGAAGGATCATATGAGCCCTGGCACACTTACCTACTCTCCAGGGAGGACATTTAAAAGCATGTGAGTATACATCAGTGACTATGTCCAATGAGGTTAAACTGTTCTTCACCAAAATCCTGGCAATTATTCCTTTACAGCACCTGTGACTGGCAATAAAACAGGACTGGATAAGAACAGAGCAGTGACTACCGGATGCCTAGGATGCCACTTGCCAGGAGCGTAAGAAATTACCCAAGCTGTGACTTTTGGTCAAAGGTCCTGGCCTCCGTCACGGAGCTCCCATTTTGTTGGTACCCAGAAGTGAAGCACACATGGCGATGCGACGCAGCTGGGTAAGTATTTCACTGTGCCAGGGACACCCGGACCCCTAGGTCCTAGGGATGGACATTGGAAGTCTGGCATTGAATGGATGCCGGGCTTCCAACATCAAATCAAGCCATGCAATGGCCACTAACCATCGCATCGCAACCATTAGATAATATAACCATCTCAATGGTTATACTTGCAGCCAAAAGGGGGTGGAGTTAATGTGAAAGTGGGCGGAGCCCCACGGCACTCCAGTCTACGTCACTGTGGGGGTGTGTCCAGCACTCTCCGAGATGCTGAACTGCCCCCAGCCTTCCCGATCACCGAGAATAGAATATATTTTTGTGCTGTTCTGATATGCAGAGCAGTGGAGTGTGCGCCCCCAAGCCAGCCATCGGATGGGCTTCGGAAAGCTGCATCCGATGGCTGGCAACAATTGAATTCCTGGTATTTGATAGAAAAAGTAGTTCCATCAAATCGGAAACATCGATGGTTGCTAACCATCACCTTCCGATGTCCATCCTTATTAAATCCTCTACTAGATAAGGGGTGAAACCTGAAAAGTGTGCTATCGTTATTATGAATGGTTTCTTATGGTCTCAATCCCACCAATGCACTGTAAAATGTATTAAGGGTGCGTCTAGAATCTTAAAACATGACAACGTATTTCACACTCATTACCATGCGCTACCGGTACAAAACACTGCAAATTAACAAAATGTGCCAATCTTCCCATCACACCTGTATGAACCACCCCTGGGGGTTTTGTGCAGGTTTATGAATGTTTTTAGTGGACCTGCAGGGAACAGGCGCAGTGCAGATAGCCATGAAACATTTAGTACATAGCAAATCAGAGGAACAGGTCTGATTAGTGATGCAGATTTATGACTACTTGGTATTCTTACAATGTTCTCTTCCAGCGCTCACAAGTGTAATTGTTTAGAGGCCATATTAATGCAGATGCAAATGTGCAATTAGTAAGCAATCAAAAGCAGGCAATGTCTGCCTTACCGGACTATCGATGTACACTTAGGACAAGCATTCCAAGGCACAATTCACCTTGTCAGATCAGATCATTAACATACCCCCACATCAACGTGCTAATCGACCTGCCTAAAAATACATAATCAATTTTGATTGACCTGTAAATGTAACCAATAAATACCGCTTGATGTGCCTAGTTTATTAAAGTGTTACATGATAAATACTTCTTAAAATATCTCCCAGCATGTATAATTACAGGAGAGGCTTTCGCAAAAGAAAAAAAAATAATAGGTGGAAAAGTTGGTGGGGGTCATTGCTAGACACTTATGAAAACAGGCAAAATATTGCAATTTAAAGGCTAAAATCACCTTTACAATGAAATCTTTGAACCTAACCAGTGATCCTATAACCTCCTCCTTTACCTTCAACTATGGGAATCCTTCCACAGACACACCTTCTCTACACTGCTGGTGTACACGTCTATTTTGCACCCCTACAACAGAGGGGTATGATATTTAGGAAGGCCATCAGCCAAGTACTATGCTGGGCCTGCCTCCTACAGTTGTCAATGATCATATTGGGACTGTCAAGGTTCCACTGACATTAGCCATAGGACCATTGAATGGGTGAGCCTGAAGCAGAACAATGACAAGAGAATAAGGTGGGGACAGCATAGGAGTCTGCTTGGGGAGGGCCAAATGAAAACATGACCTCAACTAGAAACACACAAACTTCTTAACAGAAAGGTGGAAGTAGCCTTTAAGTGGTTTCCTTATTATTTTCCTATCCATACTTACTTTGCAAGCCCTCAAGACTACCTGGATCCCTATTTCTAGTTATGCCGTCAGTGCTCTTAATATAACAAAAAAATAAATCTGACTATTCTATTCGGGATGCCCAAATCTGACACACCCATTAACGCCATATCTGGTTAGGGGAGAACCTTTTCTGAATGGATGAAATCCAGAAACAACAGAGTTCCCACTTTGCTTCTAAGCAGTGGCGTTATGAGGGGGGTGCGGGCCAAAATGCCGGCTCCTCTGCAGTGACAGTAGCTGGGTGCTGCAGTGTGACATTCTCCTGCAGCACCCAGCTATTGCCATAGAAGAGGAGCTGACAGCCCATCTCCGGCGATGATGGGGTGCCCCCAAAGTGACGTTATTGAAATCCCTGTGAGGTCACGCCTTTTTATTTTAGGTCTAGCCCCCTTTCCGCAACACGTTGATTTATCTGACCAATAGTACATGCTTACCAATCGCCTGCCCAATGTGCCTCAATGGATGTCACAGCTGGGCAGATATTTAAATTTGCCCGCTAGGTTGTACAAACAAGATGACAGATATATCTTTTAGATATATCAGCCAACTTCTGTGCTGCCGGGGGCGATCCGGTATGTCTGTGGACGACGTTGTTCACAGACATATCAGGTATACACACCAGCCAATGTACTACAGATATTGGCCGTCCAATGGAATGGCCGATATATCTATCAGTGTGTACCCAGCTTTAAAAGCTGGTTGGTACTTTATTCTCTCTCCAAGCTTTGATAAATTCCCATTTATATCTCTCTGTCCCCACAATGCCTGTTCTCCGGCTGGCAACATCACACCTTTAAAAGAGGACAATTGAATTTGCTCATAGCAACCAACCAGCTTATAGCTAACATTTATCAAGTACATTATATAAGATGGTAGCTAGAAGCTGATTGGTTGCTATGGTTAATTTATCCACCTGTTTGAATCATCTCCCCCTAAGTCACTCCTCATATAGCAACAGGTCTGTGTGTCAGCATTTACTCACTCGTGGTGCAGGAAGCATGGTATCTATAGTGACTTATAATATTGCTCTTGTAAAGATTACATTTTGTGGGATCCTCCCCAATACTGCTATTCCAGCAGACTACCTATTCTTACATCCTTGATTAAAGTTTAATTCAGGCATGACAATTTTCTAATGACAATGATCGGAAACCTGTGAGGACCACATTAGCTCATTCTAGTTCCTTCAATGCCATTTGCAAGAAAGCACTTGAAGTTCTGTTAAAATATAAAAATATATATATATTATATATGTATATTATGGGCTTTAAACAGAATATATAATGGAATTTGAGGATTAAAGAATTTTATTTCATGCATTATAGATGATCTGTCATAACTCACAGGGACACATCTTAAATTCAGATCCGGTAAAGATGGAGCTGTCATCAGGCTGAATCACCAATTAGTGATTATAATTATGGGCTTGGAATTCTAAAACCTCTGTGACCTGCGACTTTGCAAACTGATCACTCATTACCACCCGACTTGGTGGCAGAGTGGAAAGTTTATTTGGCTAGATGGCACAAGCTAAATTAAAAGTTGGAGGTGGGGCGCTACGACCGAGACATAAATATAGTAAACACTTGTCCTCCTACTGTGTGGGCTTTCAACGTTTTTTCTTTGGATAAGCTGCATATGGGATACAAGTTCCTTTTTGCGGTGTGGGTATGATATACCGGCGGTTGTTTAGCCGCCGGTTCAAATCCTAACAGGACAAGATGCCGACTAACGCTGGTAAGTACCCTAACCCTCCCCTCTCCCCCCTCTCAGCCTCCTTTAGTGGTGCCTAACCCTAAAACTCCTGGGTGTGCCTAAACCTAACTCCCCCTTCCCGCAACCTAATCCTCCCAGGGGGGTGCCTAGCCCTAACCTCCCCCCAGTGGTCCCTAACCATCCCTTCCCCTAACTGTCCCCGGGGTTGCCTAACCCTAAGTCCCCCCACGAGTCCCTAAACCTAACCACCCCACCGCGGCTAAGACCCATGGACTTACCTCGTTTGGTCTGGCGTCTGTCTTCCGGAGTCGGGATTAAGATAGGTGTCAGTAATTCACCGCCTATCTTAAGTCCCCCGTCGGGCTTTAGCAGTCGGGATTAGACCAGCGGCATTTAGTCCGCCAGTCTATTAACTACATCCCCTTTTTGCTGTCCAGACACGACCAGGAGAAGAAAAAAAAAAAATTCTAAATGATAGAGGTTTTCAGGAACATAGCGGTAACTATAAACCACACAGCTCAAACGGTTGTGTTCTGACATTCGGTCTCCATGCCAGGGTTAAGCACCTGTGTGGACTTACACGTAACTGGTATGGCATAATCTGCCAGTGGAGTAAACCAGGATTCATGTGTCAAAAAAAACTGGTATGCCCCACATACGAAGTGCAAGTAGTAACTTGAATCTAACTTGGGCATTCAATAAAAGCTCTCCTGTACCCTATATGCACAAAGAAATGGAAGGCATATTGGGCCTTCTTGGTATATACATATCTGTGCATATACACATCCTCAAACTGCGCCAAATATCCCGTTTAGTGCACCACGGAGAGAGGCACTATCTGACCGTGTCTTAAACCGCTACTTTATACCAATACATTTGCGATAAAAAAATAAATACATAGTAATCCTAAGTACTTCGTATACAATTAGAGACTTCATTCACTATTGGCAAATTAAGATGCAAAATTAAGGAAAAATACGAAATCTGGGTAGAACAGTGGCTCGCGCCTCGCATCATCATCATGGTTAATCTGTTACTTTATATCACTTGCTTTGTGACAAAAAACACAACTCTTAGTACCCTGTTAGCTACTTAGGGCCTGATTCATAGATGTACGCTAAAAGCACAGTGACTTAATATGCAGCGATTGTGCTAGAAAAAAAAAAAAAAGACGCCCACTGCTGGCTTATGTGATCAGCTGGCTGCGCTGGCATCGGATCCCAGGTGTAAACATCGGACGGCCATAGGACCGCTGAATAACCCTCAGGTTACTCAGGATGTCCAGCAAAGCCACGCTGATGGGGCCAGTGAAACGCCATACATGCCATGCACCCACTGGCTTTGACACGCCTCCGTTATATAGAACGCTCCCAGCCACCGCCCCCTAACGCCAGCAGCATCTCAATCAAGCTGCGGCTTATGGGGCACTGTGACCTGGACCGGATCTGTACATGTGCAATGCGAGTCCTGCGCAGGTGAAAACAGCATCTGCAAAGTTCTGTAAATCTCTGAATTAGGCACAAAATTCAGGAAAAAGCACTGTAGCATGGGAATCGCTGCCCATGGCGGGGCGTCTAAGACGTCACAGGCGTCTCGCACCATTTGGCGCAAAAAATATAGGTATATGTATGAGGACACATCTGTACTAAGCCTTAAATTGAGCTTATAGATAAATCTTTAGCAATGATGTGGCAACCTTCCTCACCAACTTCAATGCCTTCAGTAAATCTTTTACCTATGTGGTGGTGAAACTCTTAATTGTAAATTAGCGATAAAAGATATGGATAGAATGAATATATTGAGTATTTTCTGGAAATATCATATCATTTCCTAACATCTCACTGCTGACCATGAACACTGGTCAGTATTCGGAGACACTGGAGACTGTACAACTTCCCGGTGACAACTGCACGACTCCAGTCATCTCTCCAGGCTGATCTACGTTATCCTGGATTACAGTTCTATGTGAAACTGTGATATCATTGTATAGTTCTTTGTAGTGCTCCTCGTAGGGATATAACATGCAGAATGTCTTTGATACGGTCCTGAGCAGGACATAAAATGGATAATGAAGCCATGCACCGCACTAAAGATGATCTGTAACACAACAATCTGTAAAAATAATTCAAGCGTGACAAGGAATTGCACCAGAGTGATTTCTTGGCGGTAATACATTTCACATTACACCACATTAGTGGCATTGCTAATTGAATACATATTAATTTAAGGAATGCTCAGAGAGAGCCATTTAATTGATTTCATAGAGGGTATTGTAGTCATTAAGTAAAGTTTCATTTGTTGTGGGAAGTCAGGAATCGCTCGGAGAGCCAAGCAAACACTGCTACCCTCAGCCAGGACTAAGCGTGAGGACTTAACGGAGCATTCAGGAAATGACATCAGCACTAAATGGAACTGATTACCGTCATGCATGAAATGTAATTACTGTTCAATTACATAGCTAATTATTCTATTTGCTAATTGACTGCCACAATAAAAATAATACTTGGTCAATTAATCGAGGCAGCTGACAACTCTGCATCTCTGTTTCTGTTTATTTAGAGCTGTTAATAAAAGAGCAAATAGTCATTGCCAGGTTCTTGCTTATCGCACAACTGAAACAGTGTCACAAAAAACGTGCTGCAATGTCTCTATAGGGAACCCAATCCTATGTACACAGATCTGATGATGGGAATATTATACCCAGGGCTGTTATTACATGGTATATGCTGCTTCCTATGTACAGAAACCAATCCTAATACCCAATGTAATATATGTACAGACCTGATGAGGGGGATATTATACCCAGGACAGTGATTATATGGTCTATACTGCTGCTCCCTATGTACATAACCCAATACTAATACTCAATGTAATATATGTACAAACCTGATGAGGGGGATATTATACCCAGGACAGTGATTATATGGTCTATACTGCTGCTCCCTATGTACATAACCCAATACTAATACTCAATGTAATATATGTACAAACCTGATGAGGGGGATATTATACCCAGGACAGTGATTATATGATCTATACTGCTGCTCTCCATGTACTAAATCGAAATCCTACTAATGTAAGATATATAAACAGGTCTGATGAGGGGGATATACTTAGGGCAGTGATTACTGTATATGATCTATACTGCTGCTCCCTATGTACATAACCCAATACTAATACCCAATGTAATACAGTCAGGTGCATAAATATTGGGACATTGACAGAATTTTCATATTTTGGCCTCTATTCACCACCACAATGGCTTTGAAATGAAACAAACAAGATGTGCTTTACCTGTAGACTTTCAGATTTAATTTGAGGGCAATTACATCCAAAACAGGTGAACGGTGTAGGAATTACAACGTTTTCTTAAAAAATAGAGGAAAAATATATATATTTTAAAAGAATTCTAGACATTTTTTTTTAACTTAAAGAATATTTTCTTTTATTTCCTCCTGTTAAAACCATTCTGTGGAATTGTGATACTCCAGGAATCGGTATTTTTTCACAGCTTAAAAAATAAAAAAATATATTTTTTAACTTTAAGATTAGGGAGGCCAATCCCGTGATACCCAGGATAGGCCTGGATTTAAAAAAAAATGTCCCCCACCTAGCCTCCACAGTGACTTACAAGGCGGCAGGCGGGCGGCGACAACAGGGAAACTACAGCATGGCCATGTAGAAGGGTGGGTGGGCAGGTGCTCCAGCCGGCACAGGGCTGGAGTCCCCACGTCACGCTGCGCAGAGCGCACAGTCGGGGGAAGGGGGAGCTGGGCAGCGTCAGAGCACTCTACTGGAGGCACTCAGTACTGCCCGGCATTTAAAAAAAACAAAACACATTTCTGGCCAATCCCAGGATTTGATCCCGGCCATTTTTAGGTCAAAATCACGGAATCCCGCCAATCCCGGGATTGGCCTCCCTACTCAAGATACAACTGAATGGACATTCATTTTATGTAGCTCATAATATTGAGTAAGAAGACTGACTTATCGCACTGATAAAAAAAAAAAAAAAAAAAAGATTTCGAGAGTATAATCAGAATAATAGGATGACAATGCATTTTGGTCTGTGGTCAGTGCCAGAGTTTGAGACTTTGTAGGAAGCTTCCATCTTAGGCTGCAGACAAAGGACTATTCCCGAAACGCACCAGCCGCATCACCCCTGTTTTATTCTGTTACTCATATTTATGGCACTGCTGCCACCACAAACATATCATGAATAGGAAATATATTCCTAAGGGATAATGTATAGCTTTATTAATAAACATACTGTAATAATCATGCGACACAAAGCCTATCTCATGTACTGACCACACATATACTAATTATTCATCATTATAGGGCATACGTACTAAGCATTGGAGAGTGATAAACTACCGACCAATCAGCTCCTGTAATTTTTCAAACAGCCTGTAACAGGAGTTAATTGGCTGGTTATTTATCACTCTTCATTTTATCATTCTCCAGAGCTTAGTACATCTCTCCCTTTAGCTCTAGCAATAAAATACCTATGTACAGACAAATTTAGAACATTTATAATAACTGAATAAAATGTTGCCGATTCAGACAACTGGTGATCAAAAAAGCTAAAAGGATCCTGATGCATATTATTCAGAAATAAACACTTATACAAAGCCAGGTAAACAAATAAATCACTACTTTAAGGATGTCCCACGATGGCTGCAATTTATCTCTGCTCTCACTCATGTTAACAGTTTTGTTTGACAATATTAGCCATAGATCTAAATGTAGCAGTACTCTAGTGGCAACAGCTTAATACATACGCTAGGAACGTTATCACATTACATTAGTAACAATGTGTCTCATAAACACAAGGCATATTTATCTGTACAAGTGTTTGATTTATCCTTTTTGATGTTGTTAAAGTGTCGGTAGCTTTTGTCACACATTCTAATGTCTAATAATATTTATAACCACAAGGTATTCCGTCTGTTTAAGTATAATTTCTGCATGCTAGACAGTACAAGGACTAGAATTTTGTCTTGTTCTATATTTAGGTGTCATTGACAAGATATTACTGAATAAACCACATTGTACCGAGCATTAATGTTGTGTGCCAAGCAATGTAACCATCCATTCATAAGTATGATAGTGATCTCACTCTAGGGGAGATTTATCAAACCTTTCGAAAGGGATAGAGTGGAAAGTTGCCCATATCTTCTAGCTATCATGTATCTAGTACAATCTATAAAATGACAGTTAGAAGCTGATTTGTAGCTATGTGCAACCCCCCCTCTACTGTATGCTAGCAGGTAACGGTCACCATGATACTCCAAGCACAGAAAATCCTATGAGAACAGAGAAACTGAAGAACACATTTATAAATCAAACACATCTGTACTTATTTGCACTTTAAGCATGACTTCAGGTGCGCACACACAGGACGATTCTCTCCCCGAACAAAAATCGTCCCATGTGTCCCCGGCAGGGGTGTGCTCAGTGTTATTAACAACACTGAGCACAACACTGAACGAAATCAATAACTATTTCGTTCAGTGCCGGGCTACCTCCTTCATCCCTAAACATGTTGAACTTGACATTATCGTCAGGTTGGACAGGAGGTTCAGGAGATGAACTAAAACTACAAACAGGAGCGCACATTTGTGATTTTCATTCATCGTTTTAGCCCTGAAGCTAAACTATTTTTTGAACGACTGAACGATAACAACGTCGTTATCGTTCAGTTGTTCAAAAAATCGTCCCGTGTGTACGCACCTTAAAAAATGACTGAAAGGCAGCCAGTGGAAGCTGCGAGGGGATGAGGCAGGAGGCTGTGTCCTAGTAGGCAGCCAGTGGAAGCTGTAAGGGGATGAGGCAGGAGGCTGTGTCCTAGTAGGCTGCTAGTGACAGCTGTGAGGGGAGGTGGCAGGATGCTATGTCCTAATAGGCAGCCAGTGACTGCCATGAAGAGAGGTGGCAGTGGACTGTGTCCTAGTAGGCTGCCGGTGACAGCTGTGAGGGGAGGTGGCAGGGAGCTATGTCTTGGCAGTCAGCCAGTGACAACTGTGAGAATAGATGGCAGGGGTCTGTATACTGTCAGGCAGCAAGTGAGAGCTGTTAGGGGAAAGGGGCTGTGTCCTGGGAGGCAGCAAATGAGAGCCATGGGGGGGAAGTGGCAGGTGGCTGTGGCCTGTCAGATAACAGTTGTGAGATGAAGTGGAAGGGAGATATGTACTGGCAGGCAGCCAGTGAGAGCTGTGAGGCGAGGTGGCAGGAGGCTTGCCCTAAACAGATATTAGGCCCGTTATATAATAGATATTTGGGGGTGTAATTGGTCTGCATGCCATAATTTCCAACTACATTAAAATGTGCTACACTGAACTATTGTAATTGATTTAGGTTCACAACCTTTTAAATATCAGCAACAAAATAGATTTGATACACCAATTTATAGACACAAACATGATGTTCTTAGTGCACATTTTGGTAAAAACTGTGGATGCCCATCTATATACAGTATATAGTTTATATACTCTAATAGCCATAATTGCCTACTGTGAGTAAATTCTAGGGACAATCCCAGATCCGATACACCTGTTCCTTGACATGTTAGGTACTGATGAAGTCAGCTTGTTAGATGCAAATCTTAGGGAGTATATATACTAAAGTGTGAGTTTTTAGAAGTGGAGATGTTGCCCATAGTAACCAATCAGATTCTACTTAACATTTATCTAGCACCTTATACTGTAGAAGATAATGGCTACAATCTGGTTGCTATGGGCAACATCTTACTTCTAAAAACCCGCACTTTAGTAAATATACACCTTAGGGCCTGATTCAGACCCGGTCGCTAGATGCAGTCTCTTGCTCCCAGCGTATGCAAATCCGGCTAAGTGACGACATGGAAGGCGATCGCACAGCATAAGTACGCCCACTATGTCTTGGCGTGCGATCACTTTGTGTATGTAGACACCCATCAGCGTGTCTTAGGACGCCCACTAGCGCACGTCATCTCCAGGAAGTGTCTGCACCCATCGGTTCATCGAGGACCATCGGAAGCAAACGCAGCGCTTGTGGTTGCCTATACCCTACCGCAAGCACTTCGACGTAAAATACAACCAAGTGACGTGTACAATGACTCCTCCATGCTAATTATGCACACCCATAAATCGCCGTTAAGACACGCAGACACACCTGCGTTCGCAGCACCACTCACCCGTTCACAAGCACCTTCCCGTTACCACCCACAAACGGCTCATTCTGTCACTCAAAGTGGCGGCCAGTCTGTGTACACGATTCCCGATCGCAGTGACTGGCTTGCGCACGCGCATTCCGACTTATGCGCATGTGCAGAGGGGAGACTATCACCCACAGCGAGCGTCCGCAGCTTAGTGACCGGGTCTGAATCAGGCCCTTAGTCTCCAGGCTTAAAAATATTTATTGAACGTCATGATGGATATTGCAGTGCTTCAAGGTCTGTCAAACTGGTGTGTGCGTGCGAGTGCGTGTATACGTGTCTGCGTCCTTAGATGCACTGTCTCAGCAGTCGAAAGTCCCTGGAAATTATTGTAAAATGTTGGCAAGTTAGATAAGCGGTGCTGTTAATGTTACCGACCATTAAAGCAAATCGTTCGAAAACCAACTAAATTGCAGTCTTGGGTCTTAGCATAAAGTGTACTGTCCAATTCCCCAACAAACATAGCAATTACAGGCTGGCTGCCTGTGTCCACATCAGCTTGAGGAGAGAAGCAGAGAGAGGTCTGGGTTTACAAATCATTGTTGTGATACTACTGTAATGATGCAGTTTTTAACCCGTCTCTTCTACTGATCAAAATACGATTTTTTTTTTGTTTTAGCTTTTATAAAATAAGAAAATTTGGGACATTTTTATCAGTCACCAAACACGTCATATAGACCACAAATGATACATACACAATAGTATGACTTTGGTTGGCAGGATGTAGTCAAATGGTTGAAAATCACAATATCTACATTCATAATGTCGACATTGATATAATGTTGACAGGCAACATCTCAGAATGTCGACATGTGAAATGTCATCATTGTCAGAATGTCGACATTAGAGTTAGGCTGAGTAGTGAGGGTAAGGCTGCTGGTACACAGTTAGGGTTGGCAGCTGGGGGAGGTTAAGGTTAGGGTGCGGGGGGGAGGTTAGGGTTAGGCTAGAGGGGGAGTGTTAGGTTTAGGCTGCGGGCAGGAGGGTTAGACTGCTGGGGGAGGGTAGGGTTAGGTTTTGCAATGGTGTCAGCAATCTCCAACTGCTAAGAGTAAATGACCCTTCCAGGAGAATGCCATTAGGTCTATGTACATAGACAGTGTACATCCCTCCAGGCAGTCAAAAGAAAGGGATGTAGTCAAATGGTCGACAATCATGTCGATAACACAATGACGGCAATGATGTTGACATTTTCAAAATGTTGACATGAACATGTCAACATTGTCAGAATGTCGACATTACGATTAGGCTGAAGGCTGGAGTGTTAGGGTAAAGCTGCAGGGGGAGGTTAGGGTTAGCACTAGAGGGAGGGTTTGAGATTAGGGTTAGAAGAATATACTCATCTGAATGCCGGAAGGATCGGAGGTGTGACCCAGAGTGTCAGTAACATGGACCGGAAGCCGTCCTGGAGCCGCCCAGAGAAGGTAAAAGTCACCGCTCAGCCATCAGGGACACGGGGCAGGGCCACAATCGCCGGTGATTGCAGCAATACCCGGAGCATCCGGGGAGCTGTAAGGGCAGCAGTGTGACCGTCTGAAGCATCCTAAGGACGCTCCAGACGGCACTGCTGCATAGATTCTGGCTGAAGGGTGCCATTCTAGGCACCCTGCTAGCCAGATGAGGCTGGCAGAAAAATGCTCCGAGGGCCAGACCAAATGATTCTCGGGGCCTTATATGGACCCCGGACCTGAGGTTCCCCATTCCTGGTGTACATGATGACTGTCAACATATCATACCACACCCAAAAGAAATGTAGGAATTACAGTGCTGTTATGCCACGTATCCACAATACGATATAATAACTGAGGTATGTTATACCATAACTCTTATGGAGCATACACACGGTCAGATTTGTCAGACTTGACAGATTTGTCAGATGAACGACTGAACGATTTGAACGATTTTACCAAAGTTTTGAACGATTTGAACGATTTTTGACTGCATTAAAATGAATGGAATCGTCCAAGTCTGACTGCAAACCCATCAGATGTCAGATATCGTTATCTGACAAACGGGAACGCGCATCGTTGATCGTCCATCGTTCAGGCATGTCAGATATGAACGATTTTCCTTCAGATATGAACGACTGAACGATTTTTAAATCGTTATTGTTCATATCTGAAGGAAAAATCTGATCGTGTGTATGCACCATTAAGGTTTTTTTCTTCAAGGTCTATAGGGTCCACAGGATCCTTCTTGGGGGTATGTAGTTGGAGTGATCCATTGCACCAAACAGCTAACAGCTTTGAAGCTCCCAGCATGCATAGGGCCTCCTCCCTATATACCCCGCCCCCAGCCACAGGCATTCAGTTTGTAACCAAGCCTAATGGCAAGAGACGGAAAGTGGAGAAGAAAGTACAATGTACACAAGAAACATTCTCAAAACACGTAGAGGGAATCAGTGATACAAAAAAGAAAGGAACAGATCCTAACTGAGGCCAGATGCATCAGGGGTGGGTGCCCTGTGGACCTCAAAGAGTTAACTGAGGTATGTTATACCATAAGAATAGGAACAAACAGCGCTCTAGATCTCTTGTCAGGCAGCCTATTATGATAACCCTAGCAGCTCCACTTGATTAAAGGTATCCCACCTCTACATAGACATAAATGAAAGTATATTAGTGGTGCTCTCTGGGTTGTACTAACTGGGTGGTGTGTGGTGAAAATAATTCCTTAATGTCAGACTATAGATGAAATAATCCTTAGCAACCGATCAGCTATTAATGTCTCAGAAGAACCTTCTTTCCCTGATCTGGAGATGTCTAGTTATGTCCACAATTTTTTACTCAAATCTCATGGGAATCCAACATGCGGGGTCTTGGGAGAATGTCTCAAAAATCTGTGGGATGTGCGTTCTTTATAAAGGCTCGCAATGAATGTCTGTTAAATTCTGTAAGATGGGTGTTCTGCTGGAATAAATCTGTGGGATGTGTGTTCTTTATGGAATAAAGTCTCACATTAAAATGTCTGTTAAATTCTGTAGGATGGGTGTTCTGCTGCAGCGTACCCTCTTCTCTCTCCTCTCCACCTCAAATGCAATGTATATGCACAGTATCAGGTACAGGTTATACACAAGGTTGCAGGTAGGTAAGTGATGGATGTACTTACCAAATTAGTTGTTTCCTGCTGGTATCCTTTGTCCCGGTGCTTAAGGATGTCCACGGTAGAGAGAGGGGTGTTGCATATTGAGCAATATAGGGAGGCCATGCACTCCAATGAAAACAAATACTATTTATTCCATATAAAAAATTCAAAGACTCACAGGAGTCTAATTTAACAATGATGGATAAAGGTGAAGTCCCAAAATATACAAGGCATGTAGGTAACCAAGTATTATGTTTCATCCAGGTAATGGACTTTTTCAAGGCGTTGGCGTTGGGCCATGTTAAATTAGACTCCTGTGAGTCTTTGAATTTTTTATATGGAATAAATAGTATTTGTTTTAATTGGAGTGCATAGCCTCCCTATATTGCTCAATATGCATCACCTCTCTCTATACCGTGGACATCCTTAAGCACCGGGACAAAGGATACCAGCAGGAAACAACTAATTTGGTAAGTACATCCATCACTTACCTACCTGCAACCTTGTGTATAACCTGTACCTGATACTGTGCATATACATTGCATTTGAGGTGGAGAGGAGAGAGAAGAGGGTACGCTGCAGCAGAACACCCATCCTACAGAATTTAACAGACATTCATTGCGAGACTTTATAAAGAACGCACATCCCACAGATTTTTGAGACATTCTCCCAAGACCCCGCATTTTGGATTCCCATGAGATTTGAGTAAAAAATTGTGGACATAACTAGACATCTCCAGATCAGGGAAAGAAGGTTATTCTGAGACATTAATAGCTGATCGGTTGCTAAGGAATATTTCATCTATAGTCTGACATTAAGAAATTATTTTCACCACACACCACCCAGTTAGTACAACCCAGAGCGCACCACTAATATACTTTCATGTTATACCATAACTTTTATTTTCTTCTTCAGGGTCCATAGAGTCCACAGGATCTACCTTGGGGTCGTCCTAAAGCAGATCCCTTAAGGGTGGGAACACTCCTGAGCAGAGAGAAGAATCCACCGCCCAAAGGAAGCATCCTGGGAGGCAAAAGTATCAAATGCATCGAATTTGATAAAAGTATGGAAGGAAGACCAAGTGGCTGCCTTGAACAGCTGTTCAGCCGAGGCGCCATGTCTAAAAGCCCACGATGGTCCTAAAGAC
The DNA here is from genome assembly GCA_031769625.1 of Taudactylus pleione. Classification (NCBI taxonomy): domain Eukaryota; kingdom Metazoa; phylum Chordata; class Amphibia; order Anura; family Myobatrachidae; genus Taudactylus; species Taudactylus pleione. The sequence continues at coordinate 39,904,221 of JAUIMM010000031.1, forward strand.
CAAGTAGAATGTGCGGTCACCTTGTTCAGGACAGGGAGATCAGCCTGTGAATAGACCTGAGAAATAGTCATATGCAACCAGTGAGCCAAAGTCGGTTAGCTGGCCAGCCTCGTTTGTGAAACCCATATAACACAAAAAGTGCATCTGATTTCCTGATGGAGTTCGTGTGATCCACGTAGATACGCAGGGCTCGAACCACATCCAGGGAAGCTTCACCCTTAGAGATGTTTGAAGACTGAAAGGCCGGGACTACAATTTCCTCATTCATATGAAAATGAGATACCACCTTTGGAAGGTAACCCACTCTAGTACGGAGGACAGCTCTATTTGATGAAAAAAAAATCAAATATGGGGAGCGACATGACAGTGCTGCCAAATCAGAAACTCTGCGAGCTGAGGAAATAGCGAGGAGAAAAAAAAAAAGAGTCTTCGCTGTCAACCATCTACGGTCCACCTTATCCAAGGGTTCAAAAGGAGAAGCTTGCAGTGCTCCGTGAACAAAAGATAAATACCAGTGTGCCACCGGAGGTTGCAGATGGAGAACCCCTTGAAAAAACGTTCTAAACATCTGGCTGGGGAGCAATTCTGCGCTGGACCACACTGACAATGTAGAAACCTGAACTCTCAAGGTAGCCAGACGAAGACCTAATCCAACCTGAAGAAAAGCAAGAACTCGCGAGACCCTGAAAACATACTTTAGGGTCATATTTTCTGTGGGAACACTAAAGAAAAAATGAAGGCCAAATCCTGTGATAGATGCAGGCCGAAGCGGGCTTCCTTGCCCTCAGCATCGTCTGGATCACAGAAGTAGAGGAACCTTTTTAAGACGGAAGCCTTAAGGGCCATGCCGTCAAACCCAGCTGAGGTAAATCCAGATTTAGGCAGGGACCCTGCACTAGCATTTCCAGTCATAGAGGCAGTGGAAGTGGACAATCTATGGATAGACATGTCAGATCTGCGAGCAAAAGTCTCCTGGGCCAGGCAGGAGCTATTAGTATTATCCTGCCGCCCTCCTGCTTGAACTTTCTGACGACCCTTGGGAGAAGGGAGATTGGACTCGTACCTGGGGACCTTGTGGTTGTAGCGTGACGCCATGAGGTCTTCGTCCGGTAACCCTACTTGTCCACCAGGAGTTGAAAGACATCCAGGTGAAGAGCCCATTCTCCGGCGTGTAGGTCCTGATGACTTACTGGAAGATGGCATTCTGCCCACAGCAGAATGTTCGCCACTTCCCTCATGGCTGCCGGGCATCGTGTGCCTCCCTGATGGTTGATGTAGGCCACTGCACCAGAATGAGCGCTCTGTGCTCGGTAGGTGACTTTCCTGAGCCGTCCACCTTCCCTGAAAAGTGTGATGACCTGTCACCGCTCCCCATCCTCTCAGACTTGCATCCGTGGTGAGGAGTACCCAATCTGGGACCCATAACGGGCGACCCTTGTCTAAATTAGTTGTCTGCAACCACCAAGCGAGGGAGCGCCGAACCTTTGGCAAGATGCGAATCCTCTGAGACTTTATCCGATGATACAGAATCCATGGTTGAATCTGCATTGCCAAGTGAACTGACACTTCCTATTTGCAGAGAGAGTAGACTGCTCACAGAAGATTGTAGTGCCGCAATCTTGTCCTCTGGTAGAAGAATCCTTTGCCCAGGGAGACCATGAAATCTCCAGGCTCCATCGCCAGCATAATTGACCGTAAGGTTTCCATACGGAACTTGGGCACATGGATGAATCTGTTGAGAGATTTCAGATTCAGGATAGGGCAATGTGACCCATTTAGTTTCTAAATCAAAAAACAATTTGAATAATAACCCCTTCGCTGTTGCATCACAGGAATGGGGATTATGACTCCTGACCTCAGGAGGGCCCCAGTAGCCTCTAGGAAGGCCAAAGTCCTGACCGAATCTGAAGGAAGGGTTGTACCAACAAATCTGAGGGGGATGCCTCAGGAACGTGATGGCGTAACCATGAGAGACCAACTCTAGAACCCAGGCATCCGTAGTCGTCTAATGCCAGGCATGAGAAAACTGTAGAAGTCGGTCTCCAATCCCAAGACCCCCCCCAGGGGAAGCCCACCCCATCAGCCATCTGATTTGGAAGCAGGACGTCCGGTCAACCAAGATTTCCTGGTCTGCGGTTTCTTGTGGGATTTATCCTGTCTAGAGGTAGACTACCCCTTTGCCTTACTCGGCGGGCGAGAGGACCAAGCTGACGACTGCCTATACCTAGGGGTAGTATTAAATGGTAACCCAGCAGAGGTTGCCAGAGAAGTCAATGTCATCCAGCTCTGGGCCAAACAGTATTTTCCCAACAAAAGGCAAACACTCCAGGGCATTCTTGGACCCTGTATGAGCCTTTCAGGTTTTTAGCAACAGGGTTCTTTGAGCTGCAACCGAAGTTGCCGATACCCTAGAAGCCAATATACCTGCATCAATTACCTCTTCCCCCATATACACAGCTGCGTCTCGCAACTGACAGAGATAAGACATGTTGCCTGATGCTACCAGAAAACAGCTATCTTCCAGAGATGTCGTCCATCCTTTCATAGCTTTGGCTACCCAAGCTACAGCCATAGCTGGTCTGGTAATAGCCCCAGATAATGAAAACACTGATTTTAAATAGTTATCAAGTTTTCTAATCTGTAACCTCCTTTAATGAGGATGCTGCAGGAATGGGTAATGTGGAGCTCCTGATCAATCTCGTTACATGAGCATCTACCAGTGGAGGAACTTCCCATTTGTTACACTCACCAAGTGCAAATGGGTATCGAGAGGTTAAATTCCTTGTAACATGGAAATGCTTATTTGGAGTAGCCCATGCTTCAGACATGAGATTCGTCCGTTATTCAGACTGAGGGAAATAATCTCTAGCCACTTTCTGATGCCTAAAGACCGGAGTCTTAGATTTCTGTGCAACCTCCTCTTCCTCTATGCTGAGTAGAGATCTAACCGCTCTCCCCAGAGAAGGGACATCCACAGAGGATTGATGGTCTTCTTCCACTGAGTATCAAAGTGTGATGAGGAGGTTGATTCAGAATCCTGAGGCAATGTCTGTAGACAACCTCTCTTATGCCCCTGATTTACCGCCACTGGTCAATTTGCCTGCATTACCTGCTGCGGGGCTATAGATGGCAGTATACTCTGACTAGAGTGAGCAGAAGAATCGAACCAAAAGGGATTCATGGGGGACATATACATAGAAGGATGCAAATGCTGTGGGTACCCAATAGCAGGAGGCAGTTCCGTAGCCTGAGCTTGTGATGCTGCGGCCATGTACATAAGATGTGACAAAACCTGCGACCAAGAGGCCACCCAGGGTGGTTCTTGTGCTGGTGCAGGCGTACAAGATAGAAAAGGTGGCTGTTTACAACAGACACTACACAATCCATCCTGCATAAAATCCTGCTCAGACAGGCCTGCCAAACAGGATTTACATGACTTCAGCACAGGCAGCTCATCCTTCTCTCCTTTACCTTTAGACATGGCAATGTGTAACAGGTATTTGGTATAAAGTCTAAATGCAATGTGACCTTTTCACAAAAGAACCCCACACACCTTTTCAGAGGGATGAGGAGAAACACAGTGATAGGTATATCTGACAGTTTTGAAAACAAAAAGGCAGTATAAATACAGCAGCTAGCATTACAGTCACATACAATGCATATATATATACATACACACATATACATACATACATTCAAATGCTAATGCAGATGGACTCTGAATCAACTGACAAGCCACTCAGGGGTACTGGTAGGATATAGAGTGCTATATACCTGACCCAGGGGAGAGGTGTACAGGGAGACAGACCCAACCTCTGAGACCAACAGCTTTCAGCAGTGCACCCAAAGTGTACTGTGAGCGTCTCACACAAGGTGGTCTGAAGTAGCAAACCAGACGCATGAATCCGCAACCAGAAGTTGCGTCTGGGTTGGGGGAGGAACGGCCTGGGAAGCACCTATCTCCCCTAAACTGCGATTCTGACGGCACGGGTACGCTGGCCTCACAGTAGTAGATGCTACCTAGTGTGTCTACTACCCATCCCCGGCAACAGACGATAAGGCCCCTGCTGCCTTAGTGAGGCCACACTAAACGAGTCCTTCACCCGCAGCTGCCTCCGAAGCTCGTCCTACACCAGAGGACTGGACTGCAGCGCACGATTCCCCTCATCTTCCATCTCCATGAATCTGATCGCAGTCTAGACCCCAGCGATGCCGCTAGCTAAGCCTCGCTGAGACCCGCCAAAATCCCCAGGGCATGTAGCGGTACTGGCGTTTCGGTATCAGCAGAGGTAGGAGTCGTCGCAGTACATGCGTCATATTCGGCGCCTGCTACCGCTAAACTCAGAAGTTCAAAATAAAAAAGTAAGGTAAAGTAAAAAAAAAGAAAAGCCTGGGACTGCCTAGGCAGTCCCGCTGTTAAAACCGGTGCGTCTGGACACTTGCCGCACACCAAACAAAAAACTGAATGCCTATGGCTGGGGGAGGGGTATATAGGGAGGAGGCCCTATGCATGCTGGGAGCTTCAAAGCTGTTTGGTGCAATGGATCATTCCAACTACATACTCCCAAGGTAGATCCTGTGGACCCTAAGGACCATGAAGAAGAAAATGAATGATAACTATATCGTTATCGTTCATTATATCGTCCAGTGGATATGCCGACAACCAGCGAAGTGCGCTCCCACTGGCTGTTGACGTCGTCACTCATCGCCCATACTTTCAGGGCAACCTGACGATATTGTCAGGTTCTGCAAGTACGGGGATGAAAGAAGGCGACTTCACTGAATGATATATCATTCAGTGTGGGTGCTCAATGTCGTTAAGGACATTGAGCACACCACTGCTGGGGACACTACTGGAGCGAATCGTGTAGTGGATATGTGCCATTACTGTCTGCATCTAATACTAGGTGCAGGTTTTGCGAATATACTGGATGTTGGTGGTACTCCCAGGCAGTTTTGAAATCCCAGATTTACTAAAGCAAAAACGCCATAAAAACGCAATGAGATCCAAAATGTATTTACTAGTGAAGAATACAAACCACCACATTTATCAAGCGGTGGTTTGCATCCACCGCCAAACCAACTCCTTAAAACATTAGGAGGTTGTGACAGATGAGCATTCAGCTTCATCTATCAGGTCAATCAGAAGGTGAAGAATCACAGTACACTTATTTTCACGGCAATTAATTATAGAATAAGGAGGCTGATAAATTAAATACTTCTCTTGTGGAGGCAATATTTTATTAATATAGTATGGTACAACATTAAGGTTTAATTTAATTAAGCAATATTATTTATTAATTATACTAAAGAGGAAATAATAATGGTTAACCTGTGTTAGTTTTTTATGAAAGGGGCAAAATTTATATAGCCATCATATAATAAATGTTGCCAAGTCATAACATTATTTTTTTTAACAGTAAACATAGCCCCTTAAAATGACTAACAACTAATAAGCTAATAAACTAATAAGGGTGGCTCTGCCTCGACCCAGGAGACCGTGTGCATCATTCAACCATTATACTGTAGACATGAGATTGATCTGCAGTTTGTTCCGGATCATGGAGGAGTTGTGGACAATAGGGGATATATTTACTAAAGTCCGGGATTTTAGAAGTGGAGATGTTGCCCATAGCAACCAATCAGATTCTAGCTATTCTCTTTTAGAAGGTGCTAGATAAATGATTAGTAGTATCTGATTGGTTGCTATGGGCAAAACCTCCACTTCTAAAAACCTGCTCGGTCAGCTATAAATCGGATGAGCTCAAATTCTTTGAGCAATTGAAAGCAGCAATCCCTATGTATAGTCATTATTATAATGGTACGGTTTCTCCAACTCAGCCAGTGACAGTTCCCTCAGCTGTGGTATTATATGTACACAGGGAATGATGCAGCACAGGGATGGGGAACCTCATGCCTGGGGGCCATATAAGGCCCGCTGAATCATTTGAGCTGGCCCTTGGAGCTTTTTTCTGCTAGCCTCATCTGGCTAGCAGGTGCCTAGAATGTCTCCCTGCAGCCAGATTCTATGCAGCAGTGCCACCAGGAGCGTCCTCAGGACACTTCAGACGGTCACACCCCTACCCTTACAGCTCCCTGGAGCAACCTCAGGATGCTCTGGGCATTGCTATAATCACCGGCGATTGTGCCCCCACGTGACATCATACAGAGGGGGCGTGGCCTGCACCGGGCCCACGAATAATGTTATATATATCAAAATGGCCCTCGGCAGAAAAATGGTTCCCCACCCCTGATATAGCAGATAGGGCACTTGCATGCATTCATTATACTTCATGAGGTAATGAACCAATCTCCCCCCAAAAAGGTTTGGATTAAGGATATTATGTTATGATAAACTAACCACTAGGTGCAATGCCTCATGGAAGTACAGTAGGTTTACTTGGGCTTCAATTGACTGAAGACACAGTCTAAGCAGGATCCATTCGTGTTGATACAACTAAGTCACAGAGAATGGAGGTTACTCAGCCCATGTCTAGTTAAGCAGTCCCAGTAAATCATCCATAGAAATCGGACTCCTGTTTCCATTAAGCAGAGAACTTTAATGCATCTTGGAGAGCAAAGACTGACGGATTTCCTATTTATTGTCTCAGATATGTTTTGAATCTCATTAATCAACTTTAAAGCAAAAGGTTGCAGGATAATTAGCAGGAGATATCACCTTAATCATAAAACACAATTTACAACCTTCCAAACCCATGGATCAAACAGAATCTCTTTAACGTCAAGTTTCAGCACTAATCCAAGTGATGTTCAGTTGAAATATTGCAAAAAAAAAGACCCAATTAAACATCACTTATAAAAGTGAGAAACTGGAGAGGTTAGAGGGGCTCTTACAAAGCTATAATGGTTGTACTGATCGCCCGAGTTGTAATGATGTCTTCTGATATCCATTCCAATCAGTGTTGTGCTAATAGCTACTTATTTACCGTACATTGTCTAAGTATCACCGGAGATTCTTAAAGTAAATTAAACCATGAGATGCCACTATCAAAAACAAGATGTACTTAAATATGCGTTAGGCTAATTTGTCACCACACTTCTCCATGTTCAAATTTGCAATTAAAACATAAATAAATCATTAGCAAATACTCTGAAGTCAGTCTATTTGTATAAGCCATAGGGGCAGACAATATGGCAACACCAAAGATCTGTCTTCGGTATCAACATCAAATGCTGGGTAAATGGACAGAAGGAACGACCACAGGCCCAGCGGAAAGTATATAGGTAATATGGTGCGGAATCCGATACATCTCAGGACCACTTTACCAGGGATTCTGAATTTGAGAATAATCCCCGACGTGGTGCATCTACTGCCCCTTTGAGGATGCGGACTCGCACACAAAGAGGTGATCAAGGAGGAGATTTACACGGCGAGGGAGTCAGAGGGCGCAGTTGAGGAAGGACAGGCCGACCACCATTGCTAAAGAGGAAATAATTGCCGCAGACAAGTTAAGCACTAACTGCAGAAGAGAATAAGGTGTTGAGTTGGGGGGTTATCATTTGTCCCTATGGTATTGTTTGATGGGTTACAGTGGGAGGTTGAAAAGTATTCCCCAAATCGGCAATTAAGATTACATGAGCATTAGCCTCCGGTTCCAGCGGTCAAGTAACCCAGGACTGGTCTAAAGCCACGTGAGAATGCTCCATACGCTACTGTGTTGATTATGTTGTATTCATTTCAGTGATATTTTTTCTTTATAACCAGAGATTTTACATGAGATCGTTATCTCTTGTATGTTTTACCTTGTGATCTTCCGCCGGATTGCTCTATACTGGGTAAAAACAATCTGGTTATATGCATAACATGCTAGTTTAAGGGACTTATTTACTATTAAGAAATGGGAGCAAGGTATTTACTAGAGTTCTTTTCCCCTTACCGTTGCAAAAGTCTTAACCTGAGACCCCTCTCTGGAGCATTTTCATTTCTCTATCTACGTTTAATGCTCACTGACTATGCTCTCTAGTGCAGTTCGGATTTCGAAGTTTACTGTAATATTTTTGCTGTTTTGTGGGTTTAGCGACTCCACGTGTATTTTGTTTTTTGAGTGTATGACTGCCTTATTTAGTTTGTGGAAGTGGCTATTGTGCGTTCTTGACCCTTAAAGAGGTTTGATTACTTATTGTGTGTAACGATTTCATTATACTTCCATATATGTCATTCACTTATAATTGTATTTTGCTAATGTTTTAATGCATTGGTGGCCTTTGCCACAGGCCACGTTCCACCATGTTTTTGGTTTTGCCGTTTTTTTACCCCCACAGAAAACATTGTAGCCCTAATTTTTTGGGCTATTTCAGTTTCCCCAAGGTTTTCCCATTTTTTTTTCATTTATAGTTTTATTATTTTTCTTTGTGTCTCTCCTTTTTGGTTTTATTTTCATTTCGGGTGCCATTGTCCACATTACTATGCTTTCGCTAGATACTTTGGGTATTCACGTCGAATTTGATGTCCTCTTTTATGGAACATAGATCATGGTTCACTTTTTTTCCTTAAATGTTCACGGACCAAACTCCCCTAACAAACAGACTAGCTTTGTCCACCTTCCAAAGGCATCGAGCTAAAGTTGTAGCATTACAAGAGACCCATTTTTCATCTGTAGCCCCGCAGTTCTTGAGAGATGCGAGATAGAATGTTGCATACTATGCTAATGGTCCACTTAAAAGGAATGGTGTGGCAATGTTATTTCATAATTCAGTGTCCTTCACTCTAACTAATAAGATGGAAGACAAGAATGGCCGCTATTTGATATTAGTAGGCCAGTTGGATGGTAAAGAGGTCACAGTCTCTCTTTACGCCCCTAATACACTTCAAATTCCGTTTCTTAGACGAGTGTTTGAGACTGTCCACCAGATCAGACGTGGTCACTTGATTATAATGGGTGATTTTAATTTAGTCCCTGATATACGGTTAGATAAGTCATCATCTCATGCTTCTGGAGCGAGTGGCGGTAACACTGATACATCAGCTTTACTGTGGAAGCTCATGGCAGAATTCGACTTATATGACGTCTGGCGAGTTTCTTCTCCTTCTGTGAAAGACTATACATTTTTCTCACACGTATACAATGCATACTCGCATATTGATCTGATTTTACTAGATAAACATTCGCTCCAACACACTCGCCAATCTAAAATCATTCCTATAGTCTGGTCTGACCATGCCTCGGTAACGTGGACTTGGGATGGACACAACACTAGAATTCCACCTAGACCATGGAGCCTTCCAAAGCATTTACCATCTTCCTCAGAAGGTGTTAAACCTTTAGCAGATGCCTTGGAATCGTATTTGGAAACTAATGACCCACAAGACCCTTCCATCCCAACATACTGGTGTGCCCTCAAAGCTGTTCTACGTGGAGTGGCCATTCAAACAAGTTCTCGACTTAAGAGACAATATTTGCTCAGTCAATATAAACTAGAATTGCGCTTAGCACAGGTTGAATCCTTAAATAGAGCTCGTCCTTCTCGCCTCCTCAAAAGAGAACTAGTTTCTATTCGAAACCAGCTTCAGAAGCTGTTTTTAGCTCGTATGAAATCCGCTCTAGCTAATCTTCAGCAGAAGTTCTATAATTCAGGGAATAAGGCAGGTAAATTCCTAGCACGTAAATTACGTAAACGTCAGGCCAGAAATAGGATTATCTAATCACACCCAATAATAAGAAATTACTTAATCCGTCTGAGATCACTAACGCCTTTGCTGAATACTACGCTGGACTAAACAATCTTCATACTGACACTACTACAACACAGCCGTATGGTGCCTCTATTTCTTCTTTTCTACATCACATTTCTTTTCCTCAGTTAGGAGAGGAGGCTTTAGCTGCTTTAAACGCTCCTTGGACTGAACAGGAAACTCTGATAGTTATTATGGCATTGCCTACGGGGAAGTTCCCTGGTCCGGACGGGTTTACTAATTCATTCTATAAACACTTAGCGAATTCTATCTCCCCCATACTTACTATTTTATTAATTTTGCTTCGGGTCAGGGCAGCTTTCCAGCAGAGATGCTGGAAGCTCAAATTATTACCTTACCTAAACCAGGAAAACCTCCTACTTCCTGCCCGAATTACCGCCCAATAGCCCTACTCAACTCCGATATTAAAATTTATGCTAAAATGCTAGCCACATGTTTGGCCCCTTTAATCCCTCATTTGATCCATCCGGACCAGGTGGGCTTCGGCAGCGCCAGACAAGCATCGGACAACACACGCAGAGTCTTTGATTTGGCAGAGCTGATGTTGAGGCGACGCAAGGAGTTCATTCTTCTTTTCCTAGATGCTGAGAAGGCGTTTGATCGCCTCCACTGGCAGTTTCTCTATGAATCATTAAAGCATTTTGGTTTTCAAGGTGCTCTATTGCAGTCTATTAAGGTACTTTACAGCAACCCCACAACCAGGGTCTTTAGCAACGGCTTTCTATCATCCCCGGTTGCGCCCTATCCCCACTGATGTACATATTAGCTACCGAACTATTAGCATCAGCAATTAGAAATTCTCCATCATTTCCTGGGGTGAAAGTTGGCTCGACTTCTCACAAATTATGTCTGTTTGCAGACTACATTCTTTTGTTTGTAACCAGCCCAGCTTCTTCATTGCCAACCCTTCATGGATTACTAGACAAATATAGTGCAGCTTCTCTATATAAACACAACACCACCAAGACCGAGGCTCTGCCTTTTAACTTACCTGATCTGGTTTTGTCTCGCTTCCAAGCCCAATACAGATACAACTGGAAAACGGACTATCTCCTCTATCTACCGGTAGTTATTAACATACCAAATCGACTAGATGACTTCGCTAAGATAAATTTTGATCCTAGTCTAAAACATGTAGCGGAACTGTTACATAATTGGTTGGGTTTTGATGTTTCCTGGCTGGGTCGCCTTGTGGCATTCAAAATGATGATTTTGCCAAAGCTAATATACTTATTCCGCACCATTCCTTTTTCGGTCCAGAAACACTACCTAATTAAGGACCATAAATTAATAGAGTCTTACATCTGGAAGGATAAAACACCATGGCTAGCTTACCAGCGCTTGACTATACCTAAGAATCAGGGGGGGTTGCAAATTCCAGACCTAGTTTTGTACCAGTCAGTGTACTTAGTTTCACAAATTAGTGACTGGTTTCTTCCCCCAAACACTAAATCATGGGTTGACTTAGAAAGGGCATTATTAGACGACTACACCTTGGTGGATTTAATTTGGACACCCAAACAAATGCGCCCTTTACAGAGTAATACCCCTAGAGCTATTATTGACTCTCTTGAAAGGTGGGATGATATGGTACTCCAGTCTAAATGTATTAAACTACCGGCTAAAACTATATATTTAGCTGCTATAGCCAGTTTAATCCCTGATTTACCAGTAGCGCTTTGGCGTTCCAGAGGGATAGAATCTATCGCAGACATCTCGAGTTCATCCTCACTCATCCCGTTTTCTCAAATACAATCCCAATTTCAGTTGCCACCTGGAGAATTATTTACCTATCTCCGAATTCAACATTGGGTGGTTAGTACCATTAAAGTGTGCGGTCCCTTGGAATTTCCCTCGGCAGTTATTTTGGCTAAATTGACAAGAGGTAACTCTAAGAGTTCTATTGGTTTCTGGTATTCCATGGGTCTTGAAGCTAGTCCTCCAGTCAAAACCAAGTTCCAAGCTCAGTGGGAGTCGGATCTTCAGGAGACCTATACTTCCCAGCAATGGGAATCTATTTACACTACTGCCCACAAACTGTCCAAATGTTATAACCACTTGGAGTTACAATATTAAATACTCCATAGGTTATACTTCACACCAGCCAAACGACACGTAATATGGCCTGTGCAATCAAAATATTGCTGGAGATGCAATGTAAATGTTGGAGACATATTCCATATTTTCTGGAATTGTTCTCATATCCAGGCTTTATGGCAAGATTTATTTGATTTGATTTCCAAGGTTCTGAAAGTGAGTATACAGCCATCCCCTGCTCTGGCACTACTACACATTTACCCTTTAAGCATGTCCAAAAGTGACTGTTATATAGTGGGTCATATTTTAATAGCAGCTAAAACAGCAAAAGCACAATTATGGAAATCATTTACTCTTCCTACTATCCATAAAATCATTCATAAGGTGCAATTTGCATTTCTAATGGAAACAGCAGATGTTGCTTACTCCATGTCAGCTTCTTCACCAATCATGCTTTGGTGTAAGTGGCATGAACATGTAACTGATGGTGAGGGTGTAGACCACCCCTGCTTAGGGATATGCCCTCCGTATAAAGAATTATTTTTATTACTAGACTTTTATTCTGATTTTGGTATTTTTCTATATAATGCTACCAGTCTGAATAGTATATTAACAAATTTCTATTTTTCTTGTTTTGACTACAATATAATGTAATGTTTATTTCTGTGCACTGTGGTACCTTCCCTCTATCCCCTTCGATTTTTTTTTTTTTTATATCCCTTCTACCCTCGTTTTATTTTAATTTGTTATTTTATTGTGATTACTACAATTATTAGTATTGTGATTTCCTTTACATTGTTACTGTATTTGTGTTCTCCTTTTTGAAGATTCAATAAAAATTTACTGGAAAAAAAAAATGACATGAGCATTTTAATGGAAGTAAAGCTAAGCCTATGATTCCAGCGTCTGTTAATCCTGTCCCTGTTCCCTTGCGTAAGTTACATCGTAGGACACTGTTTGAACATACTTCTTGGTGAGACAATTAAAACTTTTTCTATGCTGTTAGAACATGATGCTGCGGAGGTAGTTCCTGTAGCTAATTCTTTACAGAAACATAAGTTATCTGCGATTGAGTGTCAGGTTTTACGTGACTTGTCTTCCTATGCTGATAAAGGTGGGGCTAGATATATACAATATAGAACATACAAAAATAGATAGACAACTTGCAGATAGTAATGTGTATAGGCTGTTGAGTGAAGATCCGGCGATGTTGTTTAAAACAGATCGTTTTTACAGATTAGCTTTGGCAGTGGAGGAGGGTATGATTCCACAAGCATTATGCGATGCCCTGCTAGTTAAACATCCTATAGCACAATTACATTGCCGAAGATCCATAAAAAGCTTATTGATCCGCCAGGGCGCCAGATCATCGTGGCCTGGGGATCTCTTTTCCACCCTATTTAAATGTATCTGGATACTCTTTTGCAGCCATGTGTAATGGGACACCCTGGTTTCTTACAGGATACTACAGCTTTATTAAATAAGCTTTTACAACTAGATGAGATTCCCAAGGGAAGCCATCTCCAATCTATATACCATAATCCCTAATGATTTGAGATTGGATGCAGTGTTAAAATTGATGGAGGATAATCCTCTATACAGTGGTCCCCCCGAATATTTTGAATAGGGACTTGTTGAAGATGGTACTTACTAGGAACTTTTTCCTATATGATGGAAGATTTTATCTCCAGTTGGCAGGGTGTGCGATGGGGTCGAATGTGGCCCCATCGTACGCCAATGCCTTTATGTTCCAAGCTGAGAAGGATATCTTTTTGTCTAATCCTGATGTATCTGGCATGATTTTATTTCATGTCAGATACATAGACGATTTATTTGTCATTTGGACAGGGTCGAAAATCCAATTTACTGATTTTATGGATAAACATAATGCAAGTGATAATCCCATTAAATTCACGTAAAGCACTGATTCAGAAACAGTAAATTTTTTGGATATGCAGGTGATTCTGTCAGAGGGTAGAATTTCTACAACTCTGTATAACAAACCTACCTATAGGAACACACTATTACACTGTTCCAGTTTTCACCCTAGGTCTTTGAAATATGGACTGCAATACACTCAATTTATACACACTAGACGCATCTGTAACGATATTATTACAGCTAGTCAACATATGGATATTATGGTGGCTAAATTCGCAGAGAGAGGCTATGACATGCCATCATCACTGAAGGCTAAGGAACGAGCCTTGCGTATGCCGAGAGAGCAGTTATTGATCTCTGCAACTAGGCAGAATGAGAATAAACGCATGCCCTAGGTACAGCAATTTAACGTGGCCAGTAATGATATTAACAGCATTTCCAAAAAATGATGGCCTATTTTGCAATCTGATGGAGATATGAGATTGAATGATACATCTATAATGTCTTGTTATACACATGGCCATAATATACGGGACTGGGTGATGAAGACAGATGTGACTGGATTGGGGGCGCCAGTAACCACACAATTTTTACATCGGAAAAATGGTTGTTTTAGGTGCTTGTATTGCATAACCTGTTGATATCTGAATGTAGGCAGTAGTTTTGGCCACCCACAGAGTGGTAAAAGATTCTCCATACGGCATAATGTCACCTGCACGACTAAATTCATTGTGTATATGATCACATGTCCCTGCGGGTTGCCTTATGTCGGCAAGACTGACAGAACCCTCAGGGAACGGATGGCACTCCATCGAAGTGCCATCAGAAGCGCCCTTCAGACTGGGCAGAGTGACCAGCCTGTGGCGCGGCATTTTTTGCAGGCAGGCCATAGTTTGGCAACTATCCGCTATACTATTATTGATCATATTCCCTTTTCTCTGAGGGGTGGGGATCGCTCACTTAAATTGTTAAGAAGTGAATCTAGGTGGATTCATAGATTAGAAACTGTCTCCGAAAGAGTTGAATTAATCTTTTGGGTTGTTCTGTTATTTATGAAGAACATGTAGATGTATATTGCTAACTGAGGTGTTTTGTACTTTGTGACTATGGTCCGGATGTTGTATTTATACAGCCTCTACTAGTTTGCCTTTCTGATTATACTATGGATGGGGATATTATGTTTTTTTATATCTATTTTAGTGATGCAATATTATGCTATTTGTGTATGTAATAATGTATTGTATTTGCTGCAATTAGAGGTTAATGTATAAGATATACACATGGTATGCAATTCCCTAAATGCCAGCATTTGGTTGTATATATTGTTACCTGGCAACGGGCTATGAACTCTGACGTCAGTGGAGGGCATGGCATTCCATGACCGGAAGGCCGGGTGCTTGCACGTGGTATTGGTGGTGGATTTAAGGTGAGTTGTTTGCATCATGGGTATCCCTGATGACGATGAAGTAAATACATCGAAACGTTGGGAGTAATCCCGTGTATCACAGTACTTTATTACCTGTGTGCCACTGAGGAAGGTGTGTGTATAAATAAATATATATACAGTATAAATATTTATTTTATTTTTTTTAAGAAAGACTAAAAATATATATTGATAGAGGGAAAAATAAGAATATTGAGTAATAGAGGGGAAGGATTTGTGGAGGGTCTAGAACGAAGACGAACCCATTTCTGCATAATTAAATGTAACCTTTCTTTTACCAACGAGAGGAATGCAATTGATGAAAATGGTCATAACTACACAAAGAATAAAAAACAGAGATTTGAGAAATGCCATTTCTCTGGTGCAACGTTTACCAGACACATGTTGTTTTCCCTGATCCTGCCTGCAAAGAAGTGACCCCTCGTATGTATATCTGGTCACTCTGCAGTACATGCTCCATAAACGGAATAAGCCCTATTATATGGTATTCTCCAAAGCACTCAACGAAGTCCATGGCAGTTATTTTATTGAAAGAATGAGAAGATCATTCAGCAGCCTTATCAATTTCCAACATGAAAACATACAAAAGGCGATCTCATGGGAAATACTGAACAGCATGATGGCTGCTTTGTGGTACCTCAGCATCCTGATCCAAACACAGGCGTGTGACGAAGAACAAACAGTTTTCAGAACAATCTTTGTCTAAATGGAAGACTTATCAGTCCTATATGTACCTACTGTATACATATGGTGGCCAGGAGAAGAATAAGAGAGGGGAAAAAAAAAAAAAAAAAAAAAAGAGACAAAGGTATTCTGAAAACGCTTGTGTGTTTTGCTACTGTAATATGCCACGAGAGCGTCCTACATCTGCAATCTGGCACCCCGTTTCCATGCAGTCGTGTGCCAATGCCAAGCACCAAATCCCTTATTTACATTTGTCTGGGCATCCATCACTTGCCAAGGAAAGACATTTCCATACTAAACAAGTCGTTTCCTAGAGTAACAGGCCAGGGGGTTCCAGACTGTAGATAGAAAGTAATTAGATCGACAATGTCTAGATAGACAACAGATGTTAGACAGTCAATATGTCAACAGGGACAAAAGGTTGACAGGATCAAAAGGTCAACACTAAAGGTCGACATGTAAGAAGGTCGACATGTACAAATGGTCGCCAGGGTCAAAATGTCGACATGAAAATGGACGGCACATGCTTTTTTTTGTTTGTTTAGGGTTAGGCACTTACTGGAGGGTTAGAGTTAGGCACTTATCCAGACGGTTAGGGTTAGGCAACAGTAGGGAGGGTTAGGCACTAGAAGGGATGGATAGGGTGAGGTACCTACCCCGACGGTTAGGATTAGGCACCAGGAGGGAGGGTTAGGATTAGGCACCAAGGGGAGGGTTATGGTGAAGATAAGGGTTAAAAAAAATAAAATAAAATAAAGCGTCGACCATTTTCATATCGACCTTTTGACCCTGTTGACATTTTGTCTATCATCTGGTGTCTACCTAGACATTATCTATCTAATTACTCTCTCTTATATCACACCCCATGCCTGGTGCTGAAGTGACTTAGGTTTCCTGCCACCAAACGTGCACAGCACTTATGGGAGCAATCATCCTGTTATACTACATTAATTTATTGTACACATTGCAGAAAGGACAGCTCCAAGTACGCCAGTTTCATGAGGAACACTGTCCAATTTCTATTGGAACACATGTACATTAGGAAACTTTTCAATGTCTTCCAAAATATGTTGGACTAGAGATACTGACTGTGGTGAATCTGTTTTTATGTGGATGGAAGATTATATTAATTGATGACTAATATGAACTCCTCAAGCCTTCTTCGATATCTTGTCACACATCAGTACCTGGCATTTAACAGTTGGTCCAAAGCACACCTGAATATAGCCCCTCTAGCCTCTAGTTTCCATACTAACAACCTGTAAATGTGGGAAGGGTTTTGAAACCTACAGCTTTTATTTTTTCTTATTCAATTGTGATTGCAGTTACTTGTTTATGTCAGATAAGTCATTTTAAATATTTTAAATAAATGTCCCACAAGGTCAAAGCAATTTAAACAAACCCTGTACATTTGTTTCTTCAACTGTATTAGCCTTTAAATAATTGGAAGTGGTTAAAATACTGGCACCTACTAGCCTCTCTTGTCCAGTACGTAGAGACCCCTAGTCCTTCAGCTACAGTATGTTAATACTTTGACAAGACTGAATACTCAACCAGGGATGGGTACAGGATGCAGCGGTCAAAATCCTGACACTGGCATCCCGACAGAGTTAGGATCCCGATACCTGTTGGTAGGTATCAGTGTTACTGTGCATGGTTTGAAATGTTTTTGTAAATACTCACATCAACATATTTCTTAGTAAATATATTTGTAATGGGGCTATTGTAATTACATTTCCACCAAATGTCAGCAACAACCTATGCAATCCACACATGCAAAGAAATCAAACCATAGATGTCCATAAATTAAGTTATGTGTAATAATGTGAACTGACACATGGAAAAAGTATTGAACACATGAAGAGAGGGAGATGCAAAACTGCATGGATAGCCAAGACACCAGTTGAAACATATCAGTAATTAGAAAGCAATCCTGCCCCTTGTCAGTGCAAATTAATGAAAGCTGGTTCAGTCCCAACTGATGGCCTATAAAAAGGTATCTCATTACCAAGGTGTCACACAACTAACATCTCATGATGGGTAAAAGCAAAGAGCTCTCTCAAGACCTTCGCAACCTTATTGTTGCAAAACATACTCATGGCATTGGTTACAGAAGGATTTCTAAACGTCTGAATGATCCAGTGAGCACTTTTGGGCCATAATCCAGAAGTGGAAAGATCATCATTTCACCATAAACCAGCCATGACCGGGTGAACCTCGCAAGATTTCTGACAGAGTGGAAAGAATTATCAGAAGAGTTGTCCAAGAGCCAAGGACTACTTGTGGAGAGCTTCAGAAAAACCTGGAATTAGCAGGTACAATTGTTTCACAGAAAACAATAAGTAATGCACTCAAACGCCATGGCCTGTATGCACGCTCATCCACGCAAGACTCCATTGCTGAAGAAAAAGCATGTTGAAGCTCATTTAAAGTTTGCTGCACAACATTTGGACAAGCCTGTGAAATACTGGGAGAATATAGACTGGTCAGATGAGACCAAAAATTTAACTCTTTGGATGCCATAATACACACCATGTTTGGAGGAGAAATGGCATTGCACATCACCCCAAAAACACCATACCAACAGTGAAGTTTGGAGGTGGGAACATCATGGTGTGGGGCTGGTTTTGAGCACACGGTACTGGCATACTTCATGTGATGGAAGGTAGGATGAATGGAAATATGTACTGAGACATTCTTGATAAAAATCTATTGCCATCTACCAGGATGCTGAAGATGAAACGAGGGTGGACATTTCAGCAAGACAATGATCCCAAACACACACCCAAGGACACTCTCAATTGGTTTCAGAGAAAGAAAATAAAGCTGCTAGAATGGCCCAGCCAATCACCTGACTTGAATCCAATTGAAAATCTATGGAAAAAACTAAAGATCAGAGTTCAGAAGAGGGCCATGGAACATTCAAGATGTGAAGACTGTGTGGAAGAATGGGCCAAAATCACACCTGAGCAATGCATACGACTAGTTTCTCCATACAGGAGGTGTCTTGAAGCTGCCATTACCAACTTTTTGTACGAAGTATTAAGTAAATTTCAGTAAGCGTGTTCAATACTTTTTCCCTGTGTCATTTCACATTATTACACATAAGTTAATGTCTGTACATCTATGGTTTGATTTCTTTGCATGTGTAGATTGCATGGGAATGTTGCTGACATTTGGTGAAAATTTCATAACAATAGCCCCATTACAAATATATTTACTGAGAAAAATGTTGATGTGTTCAATGCTTATTTTACCCACTGTGCGTGTGTGTTTATGTGTGTATATATGTATGTGTATATATCTGTACACACACACACACACCAGAAGGGTTAAACTAGACTTCGTAAATTCTCTGAATGTGCAGCCCTTGTCCCTGCTGAAAGTAACACAATGCTCAATCAAAAAATAAATAATGACGAGTAACTGCTGCATAATGTAACAGAATAATAAGAAAACTCATGATGGTAACGTCAGAAGAACACGTTCAGACATGACGTTTCTGTGTGTAAATAGGCATACAAATCCACATTGCCGATTGCACACAAATCACCCGATGTTCGGGGATTTTTTTTTTTTCTTTTCATCCAAAGTCGAAACCATTTTTATGCAATAGAAAAGAGGAAACAAGTGAAGTCTGATTGGACGTGGGAGGGAAGAGAAACTTAATATCCACAAAAATAGGGCTGGCGCATAAAATGAGACATTTCCTATGGATCTATTATTCTTTTCAACAGCAGCACAAATCTGAAACTAATATTTGCACATGAAAATGTTCTTGTTGCTGTTGCATCTGCAGCTTAAAAGTAAAATAAGTCATCACTGAATAGATTTGCAGGTATTTTGGTGTCTGGAAACAAATCAGGCTGTTTTGCAAAGAAAATTACAGAAAAATACTTAGTTGCTTTTGGGAAAAGGAGCTTTATTTAATGTGTGCTAGTTTTTACAGAGAGAGGAGACCTCATTAGATGCAGAGCCGTAACTAGACTTTTCGGTGCCCTGTGCCAGAGAGCATTGGCGCTACACCCCCACACCCTCCTATTTTTTAAATAGGAACATAAGATAGCGCACCTGAAAAAGGGCCATGGCCTCATGGGGAAGAGCCAGGGATGAGATAGAGGAGGCCAGGAGATGCTGGGGCTAAAAGAAGAGGAAGCTACCAGCGAGAATGATAATAAACCGGAAAATTCACAGGCCCAAACAGCGCCCCCTTCCCTGCGGTGCCCTGTGCCATGGCACATTGTGCAGGGTTTTTACAGCAAAGTGCACAGTTGTGCCTATGGCGGTCAGCATACAGCTACTGTCCCTGTGGAAATAGGGCTCTCATAGGAAAGCAATCCCCCCTTCCTTAAGACAACAAGCCCCAAATAGGGCTATTAACAATATCCATGGGCTGCAGGTGTTGAGTTAATGTTCATAAAATAAATAAATGTAACAGATCTGGGCATGCCAAGGCCGCTTTTATAAAGTTAGATGATAATAAGCTGGAAGTGAGAACTGGCATGGAAAGGGTTATGTCTCCTGCTATACTGACAGAAGGATCAAAGACTACAGTGAGGAACTGCAAAGAACACCTGTGGGTACGCAGAGATTTATAGGTCAGGCCGTCCCTAGACACAACATTATTGGTCGCCACCCATCATGTCAGTGCCCCCTTCGCCGATTTACATGGTGGGACCAGTCCCGATGCCTCTGAACCTCCAAAGCAGCCCCCATCCTCATTCGGCCATCGCTACCAACTCCCACACCACAGTTTGCCGCACATTACAAAGCCAGTTACAAAATAAAAAAGATCGTTGTAATGGATAAAAAAAAATATATATATATCACCTAGTCTCACAGGCCAGCAGCCTAGCAGGGCTCTCATGCAGGGGAGTTTGCTGTGCTGTGCTGTGCTGCCTACACTTTCTGCTGGTTGGCTAGGGTAAATAGTCTGTGGGCACCCTGTTATCATGACAGCCGGAAGTTTGCAATGCACAAAGTTTGGAGTGGAATATGCAGGGAAAGAGTAGAAAATCGGTCAACACCTGGGACAGTGCACTCACTATAGGAAATGGACGGACAATCACATTACTTTGGCGTTTGCTTTAACCAATTTACCCGCACAATGGTTATTTTACATTACACATGCTAAATTTATTATACCAAACCATAAGTTAACTAGGTATATCCTGACTTGTAGCATTTAAAGGTTTGGCACACATCATTAAACAGAACTACAAAGTGATAAATGCAAATCTCTAAAAAGGAATAAAATACACTAAAGAACCAAAAGTCGTGGAATAGCTGCCTCGTTTCGTGTAGGACCCCTTCTAGCACGGCAAAGTGGAGCAACTCGACATGGATTCCTCAAATGGACGGAAGACCTCTGGAGAGATGTTGATCCATGCCGTCTGGATAGCTTCCAACAACTCACCTGATATTTGTAGGTGCAGGATCTTGGGATCTTCACCACATCCCATAAATGCTCAATTTGGATCATGTCAGACGAACGTGGTGGCCACACCATTCTTCAGGACTCTCCAGAATGCTCCTTGAACCAATACTGGACAAGTTAGGACCAACTACATGATGTATTATCTTGCTAGAATATTCCATCGTTGTGGGGGTACATAATCATCAGGTAATACAACATAGCGGTTACCGGTCAATGACGTGTTTATGCGGACCAGCGGACCCAGCCCATGCCACGTGAAAACACCCCACACCATTATGGAACTACCACCAGCCTGCACGGTGCCTTGTTGACAACTGGAGTCTATGGCCTCATGGGATCTGTGCCACACGCGAACCCCACCATCAGCCCGAAGCAACTGGTACTATTATGCGGAGGTGGGATTTACTTCTGTACCAGCATCCTGGAATAATTCCTGAAATGATCTTTCTCAGCTGTATTCCGTAAAGCTTCATTTACATTAAACAAGAATTAGACTGTGATACAGCAAATACAACAGATGGCTCACAAAGTTCCAGAAAATAGGATTGGAAATGATTTCAGAAATGATTCCATAAAAGTGATCTTCCTGGCTTAGGGATGTGATCTTAATAAACAAATTTCAGGTACTAACATCTCTAAACCAGAAAGATCACTTTAGACTAAACTCCTTTATCATCTCATCCAGTGTAGACTATATTTTTATCTTTTCTCGTCACACTTGTGCCAAAGAGTCTTCCACGCAAGCAATTTTTGAAGGCCAACTGGAGCCCCTCCCCCATCTCCACCGCCTGCAAACTGTCGAGAGAAACACTTAACGGTGGAGTGGCACTGGTCACATCTCCTTAAAGGTGTAAGTAGATAAGGTAGGTATGCTTGTAACCAGCTAGAGCGCACCACCTGGCTAAAGTGAATTCTTTACTTTGCAGAAATCTGCACAGTCCACTATTCTGAGACGCTCCAAAGAAAAGTTCAAACAGACATCCGGTCACACAGACGACAGATAAACACAGAAGAACGCCAGGTGGGCTCTATGTATGACTACCATTAGGAAGCAGGCATGGTTTCCTAAAATGTGCATTCAAATGTCAGTCGGATAAAAAATTCAAATCTGAAACTAGTACATCCCAATTTCAACACGGTGTTTAACATTTTCATTTAGAGTGTATTTTAATATGTCCTAAAATGTTCATGTCTACCTTAGGTAATATTACACAGTCTGATTTTAATAACGCAGCATTTGTAAGGCAGCCGTGCAATCTAATATCCTTATAAATCAAACTCAGCAATTTAACACAGATATGATGGGAGAAATCGCTGGAGCTATAGAAGCAAATGAGGCAACTGGAGGAAGGGGGGAAAAAGAAGGATGTTAAAAAATAGCAGTTGCTACAATCTGTGCTGCTTCTGTAAGTATCAGAAAAAATATTACTTATATTATTTTAGTAGCACCAGTGTTTTCTTCGTAGAGGACATATTATGCAAATTGGAGAAGCTGGGTGCTAACGCTCAGTTGTAGGTAATGCTGATGGCCGAGGAATGGTAACACAAATTACACTTTTTTTGAATTAATTTACTTTACCAGATAGGTCTGACATTGTATTAATCTTTCTGCTGTTCTATAGCTAAAAAGCAGAACTTCAAAACTAACAAGTTCCTCATCAGCACAAAGGGCTCCATCCCATTAGGTGTGAATTACTGAAACCCGCAAGTAAGTGCGGCTGTAAGCAGCACCCCCAGACTCGCACATTTATGTTTGTAGCCCTGAAGGGCCGCGTATAAAAATGTACGAGTCTGGGGTGAGATCGGACAGTGAGGGGGGCAAATTGCCATATGTCACTGCCGGCATTTCTATGCAGGTGCAATGGCAACTACTCCACTTTATTTCTCTCCAAGGATTTACACATCTCTCCCCACATTGTCATCTATATAACAGCGCATGGTGTCATATCTTATGTCTGTGCATCGGCTCCCACTGCCGGCGATAGAGATGGGACAGCCTCCCTGCAGGAAAGTAACCAAGGATGGGGTGGTAAGTATAGCGGTACGAACAGAGTTGTCACATATTGGGGTTCCAAGTTACCGGGTCCAGCGTTGTCACGTCACTGACATCCGTGCCCTCCATGGCCACTTGTGGGATTCCTGAGACCTACACTGCCACTGCTGCATGATTTCAGCATCTTCAATTTTATGTTTGCTGTTTTCAGAGGCATGAATGAGCCGGCATTTGGAGGGCATGCTGGCTCTTGTAGTGCTAATTGGAGTTCCCAGGGGTGACTCCCAGGTAAGCTAGCTCTCAATTTGGATCTATTTCTGTATGTGCCTTTATCAGGAGGCCTTACAATAGATAATTACATGGCCCAGAGTGGGCACTATTATCATGTAGTGTAGGAACTACTGGTATCAGAGAAGCCGTGAAGTGGCCTGGCAGCTTACCATGTACTTATAAATGCATGCCACAAATAACTCTGAATTTCTATTACCATATAGTTTTCATGTATTGTTGCAGGTACAATTTAGTGTGCTGGAGGTTATCTAGGAGATACTCCCCTTTCTATTTAGTATGACCCCTCCTTTTCATGCACCTGAAGAGTATTGCCAAACTGATTTGAGCAGCTTCCATTTTATGTTTACTGCTGCATGTGTGCCTGGCGTTTACCCTCCTGTCAGTTCCTGCAGAGCATGAGAGCGGCCATCTTAGATTTTCCCACATAACTACGTCTGCCAATCAGATTTCAGCAGCCGTGCTCACATGACCTGCACAGCCAATAGGCGCTGGAAGCGCCGTATTTAAACGATCTCCTATGTCCCACTCATTACCAGAAAAACACTTTTTTCTCTGAGAACAATTCCTGGCTGCAGTGACTTCTAAGCTCTGTCCAGTTTTTGCATCTGACTCAACTATCTGCGCTTAGAAAGTGCATCTGACTCAGCCTCCAGTGTTCTGCCTTTACAAAGTGCTTCTGACTCCAGTGCTCTGCGTTCAATGTGCATACTGTTTCAGACTCAATCTCCAGCTACCTGCGTATAAGTGCATTCTGCATTCATTCAGTAAGCATTCATCCCAACCATCTAGCATCTGGGCTGTTACTCAGCACTGTACAGCACTCAAGTACCATCCCCTGCAGGTTGACAGGGGTACTACAGGCACTTTGCTGTGGTCACATCTACTGCCTGTCTCTGCTTACTATAGTTCTGAGTACAGTATCATCATATACCTGTAGTGCACCCGGCACTCAATCCAGTACTCTCCTAAAAGACTGCATTATATATGTTCGTTCACAAGCACACATACATATCCTCCTAGTATTGCTCTAGAGGAGTTGGAGCTTAATCAAGCCCAAAAGCTTCCGCTACTCTACCACATATAAAGCTAACTCCATAGGTCCTAATCCGGATCTAAAAATCCCTAGGGATGTAACAAGACTGAAGGTGACGTGGTTTATACCAGAACATTTAACTATTCATCAATATCAATAAAAAGGCTTACCTTGCCACTTATTCACAAATTTTGGAGAAATCTCATTGGAGATTAGGCCACCCTAATGCCACCCATCCACTTCACTAGTGATGATGATCCCACCCCTGCACCTATCCATTGGATCTCCCAGAAAGTAGGCGCGTATGATAGAGGGATTAAAATTATGGGAAAATAAAATAAAGAAATCAAACTTTCAAACAACATGGCCACTGAAATGTACCGGAGACTGCGGACTGCTGTATACATGACATCGAGGATGGATTAGAGCCAGGTAAGTAAAAAGTTTTTACTGCTGGCATCTAACTTTTTAACATCATGGTTTTTTTCACTGATATCAGTGATTTGTACTGTACATCTTCCATAAAAGATCATGGGCCCCCATTTACTAAGGAGTTTTATCACCAAAACGAGTGATAAATGTCACTATGATAAATGTGGCTCCAGCCAATCCGCTCCCAACTTTCAACTGTTAGAAAAATGACAGTTGGGAGCTGATTGGCTGGAGCACCATTTATCATACACAGTGACATTTATCACTCATTTTGGTAATAAAACTCGTTAGTAAATGGGGCCCATGTTAGCTTCTACATTTTACTTTGCACTCTGAATCCTATAGTATTTTGTCCACCCCTAAGTTATATACAAATAAAATTTTCTAAGATTCTTATGAAACTTCAAAATGATGATAAAATTCATGGGTGGTATACAGACCCTGCTGTAATTCATCTATTGTCCTGCTACAACAAAACTACAGGAATTTCCCCATAGCATACAAATCCTTCATCCAGGAAATCCTCATTTTAGTTAATGAATGTTTGATATCCTCTCCTAGCTTTGCATTTCTTATACTTAAATGAAAAAGGATCATTTCATAACTAATTAAATAAAAAGCATGCATTTCACTGAACTTGAGCACTGATCTTTAGTTCAGCGGACAGCAGAAGATTACAAGTGAAAACCCTTTGATGGCTGAGTTATGATATGTACTAATAGTACCTGACAGTATAATGCCATAATTATCATAAAGACGACACAATATCAGGCAGGAGCACAATGGAATATTAGGGCAAAACCGAACGCATCCAGCTATTTTCTGTATATGCGTCCCTAGGAGCGCCATACGAGTCTGCACTTGAGCAGAAAGCCTGCTTTGAAATGGGTGCTTCTAAAAAGCAACTGGCCGGTTACAGATGTAACAAGACAGATGCATCTCGAGGGAGAGTCATGGGTATGTAGCCTGACATCAATGTTTATTTAAGGCATCCACGTCCACCTGTGTGCTCGGATATTCCTAGCGCCATTCACAACTAGACCAAGCCGAAGATCTACGTGAATATAACAGGAGTCTCTTGCGCAGGCACTGCTGCTACCTGTGGAACACCCACTACTTGCAGGGTTATCACATTAGGCCGCCTACAAAGTTACATCTGCTTCGGTCAAAAGAGAGCTGAGCCAGGGCTACATGATATAAGGACAGAGTTTATAACACAGACTTTGGTGTTGTCGGGGCAACATCCTTGGAGTGGTGTGGTAATTATGTAAGACTTTACACACATCCCTTCCTATACATGCTAGACTTCCTTGCATGTTTGAAGAGTTGGTTACCATGCAGGGACACGGAACAGACACAACATGTGGGAGCCTGACCTCCGTGCTTGTCTGTGGTGTGCGGGTGGAACTGGCCTGTTCATATGGATTTTTTAGACACAATACGAGGTAAGTGCCAATACGAATGATGATACACATTAAGTTGCAGAGATATGTCCATAAGGTAGAAAATCTGTATGTCGCTCTGCGCCCATCTTGGAATCAAACCCAATACGTGGTGAAAGGTACCTATGTCATTAGAGTCACTCCAGCATTGATGGGAGGTAGAACCATGTATTTTCTGTCACTAAGGAGGGACCAGGTACTATTCATACTATAAGGAGAGATCGCTACAAATGTGTCTTCATACAACTATCCTCATACGCCATGCGGCACAAGTGACACGCCAGGTCCTGTGCGACTGCTTGCGCCAAGCATCTTATTCACCCCAATAATGTGTCTCAGTCAAAATTGGATGAGACAAACTGCTTCACCAGACTGCACTGATTAATTTGGTATGTGACACTTGTACGTCTGTGTACGACTTGGCATGGAAAACCAACGCGCCCGCTGCTTTGTAGAACTTTGTATATAGATTCAGTCGCACCACAGGTATATAACTGTCACATATCAAATTAATCAGTACAGTTTCACAAAGCGGTTCGTCTCCTCCGATTGCAACCAAGACTCACTTTTAGGCAAAAGACAAAAAAAAAAAAGATGCTTGGCGCCAGCCGAGTCGCACAGGACCTGATGCGCCAAGAAGGGCAGTTAGGCACGATGGCAGCAATAGTGTAGGAGGACACATCTGTGTCTCATCTGTCCTTCAGAGAGTCTCATACTGCCTATTCTCTTTTGTGTTTCTCATCGCTGGCGCTGGGGAATTGTAATAGGTGTATTGCAGTGTTTGTGGTCTGTGTGTTATGCTAGTGTCTACAAAAAATAAAGATTCATGGATATATAGATAACAGTTGATATAGTTGATATAATAATATATATATATATATATATATATATTATATCTCCTAATATAAGAACGTTGTGACTGTTCCAAGTTGGTGCAAAAAACGTCTGAACCGATTGTCATGAAAACGGCATAATTTTCAGTGGCATAACTAGCGCCATGTTCAAGATGAAAGATGGCACCCCCCTTCCTGCATGCGTGCCAAAAATGGGCATGCCCACATGCCACATTTTTGGCACACACGCAGTGTGGCCACTGAAAAATGGGGTGAGTCAACATGACACGCCACCGTTTCTCGTCACTTTGGGAACATTGCTTTCCGTTCCATATGCACTTTAATGCCCCCAGTAGTAGTGCCCCTTATGCAATGCCCCCAGTAGTAGTGCCCCTTATGCAACACCCACTGCAGTAGTGGCCCTTATGCAATGCCCCCTGTAGTAGTGCTCCCTATGCAAGTCCCCCAGTAGCAGTGCCCTTTATGCAGTGTCCCAGTAGTAATGCCCCTTATGCAGTGTCCCCGGTAGTAGTGCCCATTATGCAGTGCACCAGGTATTAGTGCTCTTTACACATAAAAGGCACAGACATACACACAATGTTATATCTGAATCCCCGCGCCTGCCACCGTACTACTGCTCCTCCCGCTTGGACCATGGGAGAAACGTCATGACATCTCTCCCTTCCCCCACTGTGGGAGCCGGAAGGTAAGCTCAGGAGTGAGCTCCAGCCTCTGGCTGCCGCTGCAGGGAGGGAGCTGCCGGAGCCCGCTGGTACCATCTCAGCGGGCACCCGGCAAATGGAGTAGGCAGTGGCGGTGGCCCTGGGTGCAGCAGCCAATAAGAATCTGCCTGACTCTTTTTTGCTGCTGCTGGCCCCTCCTGGATGTCCTCCTCTATCAACCGATCGCGTGCCCGTGGTAGACTCTGATCAACATTTTGGCCACCCCTGCACTTCACAATAACTGTAAAACAGAACCACTGCCACTGGGTAGTACACTCACTGTACTATCTGGCATCGGCATGTTTGTTTTACTGTGCAGTGTGTGCACCACACTACTACGGACCGGACTGACTTGGACGATGACCCCCTCCACCCATCCAGAAGATTTACACTGCTGCTAGTGAGGAAAGGTCTGGATGGCCATCGGTGGGTTATCTATTGGATGGTTAACTATTAATAGTCATCAATGGTGCTATCGGTGGTTAAAAATCAATGGCAAAAAAATATCAACTGGTGACCATCCATGGTTTGTACACAAAAATAGTCTACACAGCCTGGACTTCCAGGATATATATTATTGCCTCTAAGCCATCAATGGTGTACTACAATATCCACCGTCAATGGTGTGACCATCAATGGCCATCCCTAAATAGGGGCAATGACATGACGTGAACGTTGGAATAGAAGGAAGAATTCCAGAGTTTGGCAGTAGAAAGGGAAGGGTGGGTCATGGTATATTTTGTCAGCATTCATGAAAATGTTGACCTGCTCACAATGCTAACATTGACCAGGTAGACATTCATCATGTCGGCAAAACATTCCAGGTGATCTAGCTGTGACTTACCTGGCGATTCCAGTGGTGTCTTAAGTGTCCGGCGGCCATATGTTGAAGACTTCAGCCCGGATTCAGCGGCACTTGCGGCGGTATGTCTAACACTTAACCCTCCCACTAGTGCTTAACCCTAACATCCCCTCCCATAGCTAACCCTTACCACAACTCCTGCAGCCTAACCTTAACAATACCCTGCCAGGGTGGCCCAGTAGAAGAAGAACACTGCCGTGAGGCTGTCACGCCGATGCAATATGAAATAAAGTTCTAACACTCAATGGGGTAGATTTACTAAGGCGAGGCTCATCAAAGCCAACGATCATCTGCTGATTTGATGGGAAGTTATAAACCAGCAATAGGAATAAATGCTAAACAAAGTCTGATTTAGCACTAATTCCTAGTCTTGTTTTAAACTGATTGGCCAAAGCAACTGATGACCACTGGCTTTGACGAACTGCAGCAAAGTGAATCGACCCCAATTTGTGACAGGCACCAGGATAGTAATGGGCTCACTTGGGCTGCGCCAGTACCCATTATGGTGCTGGATAATCACATAGCTGTATTAATAAAAAGGAGTAGCGACACGCTGAGTAGAACTAAACAAGAGTTTAAGGGAACACAGTCATCAAAATGGAGTATAACCAAATGTATGTTCAAACATAGACTATGGAAGCCATTTTATGCAGATATTCTACATATAAAGTAAACGGCGTTCACGGATTCATTACTGGAACTGCTGCAAGGCTTTTGTGGTGGAAACAATGAAAAACCTGTGGCTCAGTTATTCTAAAAAAATTAAAAAAAAATAAAAAATAAAAAAAAAAGAGAAAATGTAATTAGAAATTAAATTTTTTGAACATTAAAAAAAAAAAAAGCGCTAAATAAAAAGGAACTTATTGTATTTATATTTTATTGCATGGGTTTCTGTTTCCGTTCCAGCCTGTGGATAATAAGACCACAAGGCAGTGTTGTCAAAGTCTGAATTACATAATTATGTCCCGGATCCTATAAAATATAATATCAGACACATAAGGAAAGCTTTGGAGAGCCCACCACCGACTGTGTTCCACAGACTCTGCGAGCTATAAGCCGCCATCAGTCATGTTGCTATACACTTTGATCTTTCAAGTAAATTTCATAGTTATCACAGCGAGTTTGCACATAAGCTGCGTGACATGGGCAGGTCTCATTAACCGAGCTACTAGTACTGTGTTTCTGGCCATTTAAACAGATGTTCAAACAGACAATTAGAGACGAGTCACAGACCGTGGAAGCCATTGCTTTATTTGAAGATGTAATCTGCTTTTCTTAATCTCATTAGTAACAAGTATGTAGTGGCATGAAGCATCAGATACCTTGTGAACAAGGCAATAGAAAACAGGGACTGTGCACAAAATAAATACAAGACGCAGTCTTGCTCAACTCTGGCAATTAAAAACGACATCAAAAGGAAGGAGCAACTTTTTCCAAAAGCAAATGATGGGTTACCTGAGTAAACTGAAAGTATTACAATCAGAGAACAAGTACTCATTAAAGGAGACATCCAAATAGGAACATGTATCTCTCTTTAGATATTGCCAGATTCAAGTCTTGCCCATTGGCAAATTTGGTAGATCTTTAGCAGCAGGCTGCACTATTGGTAAGGTTGAGCGGAAAACATTATCTTGTACTGACTAACCAGACATCACGCAGATTTACACTGCCATGTACAGGAATGCGAATTCAGCATCCAGTCCAGTCTAGCTTTTAGTGGACCCCACCCTTCCAAAGTAAAACAAACTTTGGTACTGTATCGATCTCTTGGATAGACACTAGTTCAGCATCTTTGTACTAATATAGTGTAAAATCACGAAATTAATACTGATCATCTCCAGGATCTATATTATTTTCACATATACGCATGCTGGCAAGTTAGGGAAAGGTCACCCATACGCAGCTGGCAAGTTAGGGAAAGGTCACCCATACGCAGCTGGCAAGTTAGGGAAAGGTCACCCATACGCAGCTGGCAAGTTAGGGAAAGGTCACCCATACGCAGCTGGCAAGTTAGGGAAAGGTCACCCATACGCAGCTGGCAAGTTAGGGAAAGGTCACCCATACGCAGCTGGCAAGTTAGGGAAAGGTCACCCATACGCAGCTGGCAAGTTAGGGAAAGGTCACGCATACGCGGCTGGCAAGTTAGGGAAAGGTCACCCATACGCGGCTGGCAAGTTAGGGAAAGGTCACCCATACGCGGCTGGCAAGTTAGGGAAAGGTCACCCATACGCAGCTGGCAAGTTAGGGAAAGGTCACGCATACGCAGCTGGCAAGTTAGGGAAAGGTCACGCATACGCAGCTGGCAAGTTAGGGAAAGGTCACCCATACGCAGCTGGCAAGTTAGGGAAAGGTCACCCATACGCAGCTGGCAAGTTAGGGAAAGGTCACCCATACGCAGCTGGCAAGTTAGGGAAAGGTCACCCATACGCAGCTGGCAAGTTAGGGAAAGGTCACCCATACGCAGCTGGCAAGTTAGGGAAAGGTCACCCATACGCAGCTGGCAAGTTAGGGAAAGGTCACGCATACGCAGCTGGCAAGTTAGGGAAAGGTCACGCATACGCAGCTGGCAAGTTAGGGAAAGGTCACGCATACGCAGCTGGCAAGTTAGGGAAAGGTCACCCATGCGCAGCTGGCAAGTTAGGGAAAGGTCACCCATGCGCAGCTGGCAAGTTAGGGAAAGGTCACCCATACGCAGCTGGCAAGTTAGGTGAAAGGTCACACATGAGAAAAAAAAAGCCAGCATCGTGATTTTGGATCGATCCTATTGATTCATCAAGCAGAATTGATCCAAAAATTGGCCATGAATATCGATCTTTCCAATCGATCGATATTCGAAAGCGGTCCCTAATCTGAACTACCCACCTTATACCATGCTACGAGTGTTGAAGCTTCTTCTGATCAGCCCTGCATACAGCTTAGTGTGAATGAGTAGGAATTGTTGTACAGAGCGCAGGTCCAAAGACTGCTCATCTGCAGCTGAGTGCTGGGGAAGGGTTGGATGGGCAGCTTATAAGGGGCCTACAGTCATGTAGCACTGCAGGTGGCTGAGATGTATAAGGAGCAGAGAGATGTATAGTTGGAAGGCGCGTGTTACCTCAATTTTGAATTACAGTGTAAAAAATATGAGATATGGTAAGAACTTACCCTTGTTATCTCTATTTCTACGAAGTCCATAGGGTTCCACAGGATACCTTGGGGTATAGGTGTGACGTCAGTCGCAGGGCACCAAAGAGTTAAGCTTTCAGCCTCCCAGGATGCACTAGGTCCCCCTCCTATACCCCGCCCCCAGGCCAAGGCACCTCAGTTAGTTACCAAGCCATAGGCCGGAGGAGGAGAAGGAAGAGAGAGAACAAAGATCTGGACACATACAAGAATCACATTCTCACCAGAGGGAGACGGAAAACCGGTGACCAGAGCAAAGCCCATCTGCAGCACAGGTGCGACAGGGCGGGAGTCCTGTGGAACCCTATGGACTTCGTAGAAATAGAGATAACAAGGGTAAGTTCTTACCATATCTCATATTTTCTACTTCAGGGTCCATAGGGTATCCACAGGATACCTTGGGGATGTCCCAAAGCAGTATCCTTTAAGGGTGGGGACGCTCCTGTGCAGAAAGGAGAATCCGCCGCCCGAAGGAAGCATCCTGAGAGGCGAAGGTGTCAAACCTGTAATACCTCACGAAGGTATGGACAGAAGACCACGTAGCAGCCTTGCAGATCTGAACTGCCGAGGCACCACGTCAAGCTGCCCACGAAGGACCCACAGACCTAGTGGAATGAGCCTTCAGAGAAGGAGGGACCGGTAGGCCTTCATGAAGATAAGCTTCAGAAATAGCCATACGGATCCAGGCTGCCAAAGTTTGCTTTGAAGCAGGCCAACCCTTTTTACAGAAGCCATAGAGGACAACAAAGCGTCCGACTTCCTAAACAAAGAAGTGCGGTCCACATAAGTCCTTAAGGCCCGCACAACATCCAAAGAGGCCTCACCCACGGAAAGACCCGGTGAGTTAAAGGCCGGAACCACTATTTCCTCGTTAACCTGAAACTGGGAAACAACTTTGGGGAGAAACTCGGGCCGAGTGCGGAGCACTGCCCTGTTCCCATGAAAAAAACCAAGAAAGGGGGTCTACAAGAAAGAGCCCCTAACTCAGAAACACGTCTGGCTGAAGCAACGGCCAGAAGGAAAACAGTCTTAGCTGTTAGCCATTTAATATCCACTGAGCCCAGTGGTTCAAACGGCGGTCCTTGGAGAGTCCTCAGGACCACAGCCAAATCCCAAGGCGCCACAGGTGGAACAAAGGGCGGCTGAATACGGAGAACACCTTGCATAAAGGTGCGCACATCCGGGATTGTAGCAATCCTACGGTGAAACCAGACAGATAGGGCCGAAACCTGTACCTTCAAAGAAGCAAGGCGAAGCCCATGATCTAGTCCCGCTTGCAGGAAGGCGAGAATCCGAGACAGACGAAACTCCCGCGGTGCATAACCTCTCGGTCGACACCACTGGAAGAACGTATGCCACACGCGATGGTATATCCTCGCGGAAGACGGTTTCCGAGCTCGTAACATGGTACACAGCATAGAGCTGGCAAACCCCCAGGACCTCAGCATGGCCATCTCAACAGCCACGCCGCCAAAGACAGCCGAGTCAGGTCCGGGTGAAGACAAGGACCCTGAGACAGAAGGTCCGGTCGTAGCGGCAACCGCAGAGGACTGTCCACGGACAGACCCTGAAGGTCTGAGAACCAGTGCCGTCTGGGCCACGCGGGAGCTATCAACAGGAGCGTCCCTCCTTCCTGTTTGAATTTCCGGATTACCCGTGGAAGAAGGGAGACCGGAGGGAACAGGTATGCGAACCTGAACGTCCACCGGACGGACAGAGCATCCACCAGAGACGCCCCTTCGTCTCTTGTGCGAGACCCGTACACCGGCAACTTGTTGTTGTGCCGGGACGCCATGAGGTCGATTTCTGGAAGACCCCACCTGTCCACCAGTAGTTGAAAAACGTCCGGGTGCAGGGACCATTCCCCTGGATGAACGTCCTGGCGACTTAGAAAGTCCGCCTCCCAATTTAGCACTCCCGGGATGAAGACCGCTGATATGGCCGGAAGATTGCGCTCCGCCCAAACCAGGATCCGAGAGACCTCTACGAGAGCCGCCCGACTGCGAGTTCCTCCTTGCCTGTTTATGTAGGCCACGGTGGTAGCATTGTCCGACTGGACCTGCACCGGGTGACCCTGGAGAAACCGCTGTGCCTGCAGGAGAGCATTGAAGACCGCACGGAGTTCCAAGATATTTATTGGAAGCTCCGCTTCTGTCGGTGTCCACCTGCCCTGGAACAAGTGTGGACCCGAAACTGCTCCCCAGCCTCGAAGACTGGCGTCCGTTGTCAACAGGACCCAATTTGGAACCCAGAACGGACGTCCCTTGTTGAGGTGGGTCATCTTTAACCACCACGCAAGGGACAGGCGAACCTCCGGGGTGAGCACAATCGTCTGGAACTTCAGAGACTGAGGCAGCCCGTTCCACTTGGACAGGATCAGGTGCTGCAGAGGTCTAGAGTGAAACTGGGCGTATTCCACCATGTCGAACACCGACACCATGGAGCCCAGTAACCTCATCGCCGAGTGTAAGGACACCCGGCGGCTGTGCAGACAACTGCGCACCCTTGACTGTAAAGCAGAGATCTTGTCCTCCGTCACGAAGATCCTTTGCTGTCCCGAGTCCAATAAGGCTCCAAGATGCAGAATCCTCCGAGACGGGATTAGAGTGGACTTCTGCCAGTTAATTAGCCAGCCGTGCCGTTGCAGCAGTGCAATGGTCAGGTCCAAGTGGTGTAACAGGAGCTCTGGAGATCCTGCCACCAATAACAGGTCGTCCAAGTACGGCAACATGCGGACTCCTTGCAGCCGCAGAGAAGCCGCCATGACCGCCATAGCGTCCTGTATGTCCAATGACACCATGTAGTCCCCAGGTTCCAGCGCCAGAATGATGGACCGTAGGGTCTCCATCCGAAACTTCGGGACCCGCAAAGACTTGTTGAGTGCTTTGAGGTTGAGAATCGGACGATATGACCCATTGGGTTTCTGTACCAAAAATAGATTTGAATAGAAACCCTGGCCCCTCTGGAAGAATGGAACAGGCACTATAACTCCAGCCTGGAGCATAGTGTGCAATACCTTCCGCAGCTCCGTAGCCTTGTTCCGGTCTGATGGTAGACCCGTGGTGAAGAATCGAGCCGGGGGTCTGTGCCGGAAGGAGAGGGCGTACCCGTGAGAGACCACCTCTAGAACCCAAGTGTCTGTCGTAGTGAACGACCAACACCGGGAGAACTGCAGCAGGCGGCCTCCCACCCTGGGATCCCCCAAGGGGAGACCCGGACCGTCAGGCCGCAGGCTTGTCATCTGGCTTGGGGGCCGGACGTCTGGTACTCCATGCCTGTTTCCGGGGCTTGCCCGATTTCTTAGGGCCAGCCTGTCGAGGAAACGACTGTGGTTTGGGCCTGCCCTGGGCCCTAGATGACCGAAAGGACGATGGTCCAGAACCAGAAGGAGCAGCGGCCGACGGGAGACAAGCAGATTTGGCTGCCGCCAGCGTGGCCACAATCTTATCCAGATCCGGACCGAAGAGAACTTCTCCGGTAAACGGCAACGCTTCCAGACCTTTCTTGGATCTGCGTCCGCCTTCCAGGATCGCAGCCACAAGGTGCGACGAGCAGCTACCGCTGCTGAAGAAATTCTAGACACCAGAGTACTAATGTCTAGAGCCGCCTCGTTGATGTAGGTGGCCGAATCACGGAGATTGCCAATCAACTCCGCTTGTTCGGCCGGACAGTCGGATTCAAAAGAAGCCTCTAATGAATCCGCCCAGCGCTCCATCGCTCTGGCAACCCAGCAAATGGCCATAGCCGGCCGTGCTGCCCCCCCTGCAAGGGAATAAGCGGACTTCAGGCAGATTTCTACCTTGCGGTCCGTAGCATCCTTAAGGGAGGACATGGATGGCATCGGCAATGTGGCACTACGGACAAGACGGGTCACGTGAGAATCCACCTGTGGAAGGGATTCACACTTAGCAAAATAATTATCCGCGAACGGATAAGCCACCGCCAGGCGTCTCTGCGGCTGGTATCTTTTGCCAGGTTGTTTCCACGCCTCCTCTAAATGGTCCACCAACTGACCCGAAAGAGGAAAGACTGTGGCATCGCCCTTCACATCTTTGAAAAAGGCATACTTAGATTTAGCCGCTGGGGGAACTTCGTCCTCAATCACCAAGGCTGTGCGGACCGCCCGAATAAGTCCAGGAATATATACTTTGGACTTAGCATCAGCGTCCTTAGTATGGAAAGGTTCCTGATCGTAAGGATCCAGAATCTCCCCATCATCAGACGTCCCTTCGTCATCCTCATAAGGAGCGGACAGAGACGCCACCGGCCTTTTATGAGGCCGCATCACAGACTCCCCTTGCAATACATCCGACAAGTGCTGTAAAGAACTCGTCAGGGAGTTAACCCACGCTGGCTCCTGAGAACCCGGGAGCGGGGAAATAGGGAGACTGTGGGGTACCACCAATTGTCGTGGGAACCCCTGCATGGGTGACGACACCACAGACTGCTGGGACAAACCCATCGGAGTAAACGCGGGCTGCGGAGCTAACTGGCCCACTAAAGCTGTTAACGCCTGAGCGAAACAAGCCCAGGGCGGCTCCTGTACCGGTGCTGTAACCGTAATAGGCCGCGCCATGGACAACACTGCCGGCAAAGGCCCTCCGCGCTACCCTCCCCCTCCGCTAACGGTACTTTGCACGTGGTACACTGTAGCCGGAGGGGAAAATCACTTTCAGACATGATGGCACCACGTATGTGACCTCTCTCACCAATTAAGTATTAAATAGGCGAGAGACCACCCTGCAGCACCGCACCGCAAGGGCTTTAGCAGAAAGAACAGGGACAGTAATAAAGCTGACAGTTTAGTGAAGAATAGTTACAGGCAGCGCTAGCACAGTCACATACAATGCAGAGAAATAACAATTCCTGCACTAACAGCGCTGATCACTCAACTACACAGACACAGGGCCTGGTAGGACACAGCGCTGCATACACAGACCTGAGCCACAGCGGAGGAGAGGTATGCGGGGGGACCCAGACCACGATGCTTCCTTCCAGACTTCCAGCAGCGTTCACCATGCGTTGCAGAGAAGATGGCCGCCGAGGAGCAGAGAGAAGCTGGCCTGGGGGAGGAGCGCTGACACAGGACCAGTCAGCACAGTGCAGAGAGGGCTGTGTGCAGCGGGGGAGGCGCCGGCTGTGAGACAGGGAAGGCGCGCTCCCCTGGCATGCATTTAACCCCTGGGACGCCGCAGCGCTACCGCTCTGCTGCGGTCCGCTGTCCCAGGGGGTAGTGGAAGCGCAGGTTGGTCGCCTGGCTCCACGCTGCAGCCAGTCCCCAGGGAGCCCCCTGCCTGGGGACTTAGGACCATGTGATCAGCGGGGACCCACCGCGGGACCCCGCTGCTTACCTCTGTCCCCCTTGAATCCGGCCATGGTCCGGAGCATCTGGGGTCACCGCTAGCTGTGACCCCAGACGCCCACCAGCATCCCCGGATCAGTACCGGCGTTCTGGTACCGGCGGGGTGTAGGGAAGACAGCATGGACGTCAGGACTGACTGTCCATGCTGTACATCCAGTTGTGCAGCCACAGCTGCATGAAGAATAAGCTTCAGGGGCTCTTCTAGCCCCCACTCCAACAGGTGCACCCGACTCCGGCCGGGCACCAAACTAAACTGAGGTGCCTTGGCCTGGGGGCGGGGTATAGGAGGGGGACCTAGTGCATCCTGGGAGGCTGAAAGCTTAACTCTTTGGTGCCCTGCGACTGACGTCACACCTATACCCCAAGGTATCCTGTGGATACCCTATGGACCCTGAAGTAGAAACAAAGATGCTAAGTTTTAGTTCACTATATGCAAAAAAGTATCCAGTATTTTACTTGCAAGCAATAATAAACATAATTGCATTTGCATTCCTTGCATTGTAACGTGGTTTGTTACAGGACTAATAAGCTCCTTCTGACTCTGAATCAGGACCAAAGTCCCCAAAGGGAGCGCAGAGAATCCACGTCGTCTCAGAGTATCATAGGAGCATTAACAGCTATAAAAGCTGCAGCACTATACTAAGGGGGCCTAATACCCCTTTCAGACATACGACCCGGGAAATTTCCTGCTCAGACCCGGGAATTTCTCCTGTGCAAATTCCCGGGTATTTGGTCGAGACCCCCTTTCACACTACAGTGTCTACCCGGGAAATTCCCAGGTAGACCCCTTTCAGACATAAGCCAGGTTTTTTAGTTTTAAATATTATCTGCCTCTCCTCTGCTCTTCCTAACCTATCCCCTCTCCGGCTGCCGCTGATGATGTCATTATCATGCAACAGGCACCGTACAATCACTGTTCAGCCTCTTATTACTTAATAAAATAACTCCTA